>JAVFBZ010018938.1:0-11623 GCA_032466195.1 Katharina tunicata | reverse complement strand
TCACCTATTGGGGAGGTAAACACCTGTAATCTGATTGAACTCAAATGATTGTTGGCTCTAAGCCTAAGAGGATTTTTTGTTTTTCCAACATACTGTCTCAGACACTTTTTACAAGTGATGAGGTAAACCACATTTTCAGAATCACAGTTCAAAACATCTGCCAAATGATAAACATTTTTAGTTTGTTCTCCGACGAAGAAAGCCCTCTCCGGTATGTAAGTGTCTAGCTTACATCTTGTCTTCATACATTTGGAAGACCTGCCTGGCAATATTACAGGGTGATTCTGATGTTTTCGTACAGGTACTGATTCTGAAGGTTGGTCTACATTATAACTGTTAAGTTTTCTGAGGGTTTCAGATTTAATCTTGCAAAGAAGCCGCATAGAATGTCCTCTGGGGATCAGCGCCTTAAAAAGAACAGAACAAGCCTCGTTAAAAGAAACCAGGGTGCTATTATTCCTATGAAACCTTATGATTTGGGATTTAATAATTCCCTTAAAGGTATGCGGTAAGTTTAAAGAATACTTTATAATCCAACATTCCTGTTACAGCGAGATTGACACCTTTGTAGACTGTAACATCCAAAAAATCTACACTAGCCAGGCTAATAGTACCTTGAAGTTGAATATTTGGATCATGTTGATTTAAAGTAGAGATAAAGAGATTTAGATCGGTATACCTAAGGAAAGCATTTTCAACAGACTGAAGGCCGGCCTCAATATCGATATTGGTGTACATAGATTCAACGTCAAGGATCACTAATATGATATGTACATCATGGCTATACATAGCCATGATAGGTGTTTACGTCGAACTGTTTATAAAGTTAAATAACACAGGTTAACCTAATATATGAAACTATACTACCCCAACGACAATGACATCACAATACATTTTCAGAACAAAATAAGAGACAGCACATGCAGGTCAATAGGCTTCCTGATGCCTCCCTGTGAGAGTTCGAGGCTCCATCTCAATCTCCCACCAATCCAAATAATACAAACCTGGCTGTCCAGATAAAGTTTCATATCTCCCCATCTTGGATTGTGAGGGTTTTTCCGCAGAATAAACTTCAATGGTGGCTCTCTTTTGTCAAAGTCAACATCTTTTAGCAGATATCTGTTCTTGGCATCGGTCCTTGTTATTAAAGCATGCTTTTCGTCCAAATCTCTGAAAAAAGGTAAAAACACTTTTCAGGTTATACCAACAAGGCTTATCAGCCAGTTATCAAGCTCAAGGCACACCAGGAAAAATATGCAAAAATACAACCCTAGTTTGTGTGAAAACCTTTCTCAGAGGACACTGTTGATTTTTCTGATTGTGGTTTAACGCCACCTGAGAGTTTATTTCTCACACCACAACCCCGATAATCCCACTCTTTAGCCGTAGATTATTGTGTGAAATTATTTAACTGTAAACACGTCATAAAGAGAACACATCACATTTTTGATGTATTTGCTATTGTGACGTCACTACAATGTCACAACGTTCAACACTTTGTAATGTTGCAAAAAAGCGTTCCAGTTCAGTCGCTGTCTTTCAATGACGTGGCCAAGTGCACAACAAAGTGTATCCAGACCAATAAGTCCAAAATGTACAGATTTCTACATGAAAATCACCTAAAAAAACACCACTCATTCAAATCAATTCTTACTAATATAATAATGTGCTACAGCTAATCATATAATATTTGCATTTGCATCTCTTCAGTATTTTTCTAAAACCTGTGTAGGCTGCGATTTGAACTAGTTGGATAATTTCATTAACAGCATCATACTCTGGTCACAAAACTCTTTTGCATTGTCTTTGTTAAGCTTTAAACCTTTACCAAAAAATAAATATCTTTAAATCCTAAAAGCTGTTAACAAATTAATGAAAATGTTTTCCGATCAAAATCAATTCTAATCTTATAAAGAGTATATTCAGTTCTTATTTTAAGGTTTTTGTTCTTTTTAATATTTCTTACTTGCAGTTGTCACATGTGAGTTTATCAAAGTTGTTAAATAGATAGGACTCCACAAATTCTTTGTCGCAGTCATCACACAGTAGATTATCAATGGCTAATATTGGACCTGAATAAAAGCACAAATAAAAGATTGACAATTTAATAAAGTGAACTGATATAACATTACTGCATGTTCACTAGGTCTAATTTTATTTGCTTTGTGTTTGAAAACGGTAAACCCAAGGGTACTTTACTTATATGAAGACAAAGAACGATCAATGTTTGATGGAAGACAGAAGGCAAATCACGCAAAAACAACTCTCCTCTTGTACCTGCTCATGGTCGATTGACTGACACTTTTAAAACTGAGAACGAATCAAAGGGAAATTGTATAATACCTTGCTAAAGAGCATTTCACTTATATGTCAGCATTGTATCAACAAGAAACAATGTTCAGCAACACCAAAACAACAAACAAATGTGAAGTTGTTTCCAGTGCTACCTATGTTAAAAAGATAAAGTTTCTCCAGTGTCAAGTACGCAAACATGAAAGTAAGCTCTAGACATTAGCACACCAAATCGGGAACAACAGGTTACGGATCTACCCACTGATCCACGATATACCCTAAACACTCGACAAATTCGACCCCCTTTACAACTTATAAAACTACATTTTATGCAAAGAGTAAGAAGTGCAGACATGCAATTTTGAAATTTTTATGGAATTCCGATTTTAAATTACCAAAAAATGTAAGTTTTAGTTCCAAATTCACTCTTAAACATTCAATAAATTACTTAAAGTTTGTGCCCTTAGAGTTCGAATTTGTAGAGGATTTAAGGTAGGCTCTGTCCAGAGTGTTTTGACTCTTCACATCACCTTGACATAATTATTGGGAACACATGATCTATGCAATCTCCAGATTGTGATGCCATGGCCACTTTTCATTTGTTTACTGAAAAAAAAATGTGATTAGGCATACTGTGTGTTTATCAAACAATTTAAAATAAAACATAATACTAATACAGGGCTCTAGACCTGGTTCATGCTTCACTTTGATTGGTTCTGAAATGTCCTCCTCATCTTCCTCAATGAAAAAGCCTGCTCCAGTATCAATAACCTTAGACTGACCTCCTGGTAGTTTTGATGGAGACCTGTCAAAAATACAAATGTTCTATTAATTTAAACAGAAATAACAATGTATTGACAAGCCATTTTATGAGTGAATATAGATTAACTGTATAGATTTCACATAAGAATAGAATTTTCAAAAATATTTTGCTTATTATATTTAACAGCGACTGAAGCTATACGTTACTTCACAAATTTATTTTACATGTAACATGTTGTGCTTACACCAATGAAGTGTTATAAAAATGATGGGCCAACTACAGACATTGATTGGCTATAAGTGTGTTATCCCTGCATTGTACAGTACAGGACCTTTACGTTAACCTTCTTTTTCAAGGCTAATCAAGATATTGTATGTTTTTCAAACTTTCTTTGCGTAAACCATTTAAATATAGTTTCTCTCTGCGACATTCATTTACGCAAGGATTATGGATACCTCACAATGGTAGGCCTACCCTATAAACAAGGCCTGAAGAATTCTGCATCAAGAAGGGCCTGAAACAAGAGTCTGAGAGACTATGTGTTTCCTTCCTTACAGTTGGCCTGATAACACAACTGACTCATCAACTCTCAGAACCGTAGACATACGAGACGGGGTTTAGAGGACATCATTTAATGTCTACAATTTGTAGTACAAATAATATACCAGGCAGTGGACATTGATTGGACTCACCTGTTCTTATCACCTGGGCCATGATAGGGCCTATTAGCTACTCGAGATTGTTTCAATAATAAGGCCTTTTGTCGATTTCTTTCAATTCGTGCCTTTTGGCGATCGGAAAGCTGAACTGACTGTTGGCCCTCTTTCTTGTCTTCACTCATGCCGGGCTGTTTATTATTGTGTTGTTGTTGTTGTTGTAGCGATGACAAACGACAAACGACACTGAGCTGTCAGTTCACTGGAAAGGGCTAATGTTGTAATCAATTCTTATTAAAAGCTTTCATAGTTATCTACAGCATGGACAGGTATATTTTTTCTTCTGGTTATCAAGTTATTTAAAACACAAACACAAAATTTCGTAGCGAGCACTTGCATAAACCTTGCGCAATGAAAACACCCAAGGGACGCAACCAGTCCTGCTGTTTCTTGAAGAGTTGTCGTTCCTTCTTTGTCACATCAAAACGGATAACGCAGAATCACAGTCTGGTATGTTAATTGCAAAAAGGAGAAAGACAGAAAATGTAAGCAGGAATGTCAATCAAACTTAAGATATAGTAAATAAAGAATATAGTAAACAGTGGCAAATAAAACAAAATTGACGGGAATAGAGCGAAAAGGAATGCTCTGTAGCATACCGGCCTATTCAGCCAGTTAGAACGAATAGCCTAGCTAATTGCCTATCAGTGTCAGTTTTTACCCCGTGGCGAACGGGGTCTAGATTTTACTCACTCTCTTGTTGGCGCTTTTGTTGTTGTTGTTGTTGTTGTTGGTGTAACACTAACTAAATGGACTATTTCTCTGTCAATAATGTTAGGATTGTTCTGAAAATTGGGCATTATATACCTGATAGTACTACGCAAGTCATAACGGAGCCAGAATTTTCAGTTTTACCATGGTTTTCTTAAAAAGCGAGTTTATAAATGCACACAGCACAAATGTCAAGGCTTTGAGGCATATTTTAATAATACATGCGTCAAAGCCATTTTAAAAACGGCGTCAAAGTCTGCAGCCACATGATTCGTATTTGTTTATACATGCACACAGCACAAATGTCAAGGTGTTGAGGCATGTGTTATTTACAAATGCCTCAACACCTCGACATTTGTTCCTGCAGCCCAAGGAATCGTAGTTGATGCAGGCCACGGGGTATGTCTCGCAGTGCGAATTTGTTTTATGGGCATGCACAAAAAAGGTTAATATGACACTGGATAACTAAATAGTGTTATTAAATGTCAAATTGCCTGATAATGACAATATTTATTGTTGACTACATGTTGTTCTATGTCTTGCTTCTAAGCAGATTTAGCTCGCAGTTATTCTAAAACATAAAGTATCAAATTATTCTTCCTACCGTCGAGTCTTTGAATTTAATGTATTGACTGGTGATCTTGTTGTGCACCTATGAAGAGTTATCCCTCTTTGCTTTTTGTAGCGAGTAAGTTTATATGTGATTAGATGATACTGCTTCACGGTTTTATCTGTTTTTTTTTTTCTTCTTTTGCCTTTAACAGACTTTAAAGACTTAGAATCGGCCCTATACACCCTTTTTCTCTGTTTAATTTTAAATAATTTGTTAGGAAAATTAACGCGATTCATTCGCCAGCACAAGTTTTTGAGGAAAGATTACTACTACGATAACAAAGATGGCCTGTCATTACATTCGTGCATTTTTTTTTTTTTTTTTTTTATATAAACTTTATTTTGACAATAAGCACACAGTAAGCTCTATGGCTTATATCGTGTGCGTACACGAGTAAACATTCATTCGTGCGTTTGTATAAAATGGTCGATTCACTGACGGACCTTGTATGTACCGACTAGCCATTCTTGATATAGTTGTGACCAGCTCAATGTCGATTTGTATTGGAGCGGAATACACTTGATGTCCTATAGGATACGTTTATCTGCATGCGATACAAGTATTGCCTGCAGCGGTAAGGTACCGGGGATAGGCGATGTTGAACTAGAATGATTAGTGTTGGCATTCTTCACAATCTGGAGAACGGTACGAGCCTATTTTAGTATGGGCTCACAGCATGTGTTTGTAGTTTTGTATAAATTTTGCAGAACAAAACAATAACTTTGATGGATTTTCAACTTCTGGATATATCGAAAAGCGACGTTCCGGTCTATTTGTTAAGACCATTTGCAAGCAATGATTACAAATCTCACTCTTAGCTAAAAAAGTTAACAAGTTTGCCTTTAATCTGATTCGTTATGTATGTTGATTATAAGTAGAAAACGATTTCAGCTTTGAGCTAAGATATGCACACACGGAATCCAATGGCCAATTGATAATTAGCAAAGATAAAAATGGCTAAATGTGGACTAGAAGTGGCTGGTTGATATAAAATAGTTTTACTCCAAAGACTGTGTGTGGTCGTTATTAATATGGCATATATCTTCAAACAAAGCTGTCACATCGGAAGCCTTCGAGATAAAATCACAGGAATTTGCCCCAAACCTCTAAATGCTCTGATGCGTGATATATGTATCATCCTCGAGTGTCTGTTAGGCTTTTACATATTTTAATTCACACATGGTGTCACATAATCGTAATACAGGTAGTTCAAGGCAAATATTGTCCCAGGCAAAGATTACGAGGCCTGTGAACACTTACGCAATGTCACATCTACTCGCGTTAACTGGGTAATGGACCATGACAACCAGTCACAGTATAGCATTAGTGCCCAGTTCATTTGCGATATAATACCGTATTGAATCCATGCATGTCTGTTTGTGAGCACGACGATTAAGAAAAACCCGCCTGGTTCAGTTCAACAAAGTTGTTGGGAATTTAAACTCTTCGTACACAAAGGCAAAATCGATTATTAATTTTTATTATAAATTATGTACTTGTTTTTCGAAGGAAGGGGGAGAACAAAAGTCATGATGGTCATACGTCTGGGCACAAATCTTAATAATACACGAACAACAATACTGTATATGAAAATTTACTATATAAATTTAAATTTGTACTGAAATATAACATAACATTTTGGTCTTACAAACTTTGTCAAGATTAAAATCAATTAAACAAAATAAAGTCACGACATATGTATTCATCTTCGTGCTGAATAGAAAAGAAATGGACAGTTCCAAAAACATGGAAAACTAAAACGATAAAAGTTAAGGCCCTCGCAGGTCAGGCCGGAACTTGCACATGGGTGATCACTCGGAAATCTTCGAATGTACTGTGCATATCACCTCGGACGCGATACTATCGTTGCCACAATGTGCTGCTAAATTAAACTCTGCGTAATATAAAGACATAAGAATTTCGCTGGATGACGCCTTGTGTGTTTTAGTGTTTATTGTGTTTGCGGCGACAAATTGGCTACCGGCGACCAAATGTCAGATTTTTAGGCATATCCATACACCTATCACGGCCGAGCTTACCGATGACACCACAATAATGAGAACCTCTCGAATTTAGCCGATTGCATTGGTGATGCGTCGCAAATCCACATTTGAACATATACACTTACTCAAACAAATTAAATAGAAGGGGGAAAACCGTAATGCTTCACCAGTGACACGATTACAATACCCAAAGTAGTCATAATGACTTTGACTCCATGACCCTTTAAATTGAGTTTATTGATACGTTCTTAAAAAACAATATTGGGATTTCAATGACATCAAGAAAATCTGCATGAGAGATGTGCATTAACGTGTGTACGTTTATTCCCCCAACTTCAACAAACTTGGGGCTATATAGGATCATTACAAAGAACCCAACAGGCGATGAGTCATAAATAAACTGTACTCAATCTTAAGATGTTTTTTTTTTTCTTCCGAGAATTTAGTTTTGTTTCAACGATTCTTTTTCCTCAGGGTGTATTTCGTGACCTAGATTTGGTTATATTTGATAAGGCGTTACAGAAATGTATATAGCTGCACATGAAACAAAAAAAAAAAAAAAAAAAAAATACACACCTTGCTTAAAGGGATTTTGTTGATTAGGGATAGAAATGCATTTTTAATAAGTAAAGTTTGAATTTGATAATATGATCAGCTGTTTATAGTGAACAGCGCACTATACCTTGCGGCTAACGTTGTTTCTCAACGGAGAAAAATGTGAAATGAGATGATGCTAGACGCAGAGTTCTATATCGTTATTAGTCCACTACGTAATCCATATATAACGATACAGAACAGAACTGAATACAAATGTGTTACTTTATGTTTTTACACTTATTGATTTTAACTTGTCCGATTTAGTAATTTCCAATTCTGTTTGGAAGAGATGAACTCTCTGAGATATCCTATGAATATTAAAAATGGCCACCTCGCGAATTGGTTACATTTAAAAAGTAATTTTATTTGTCAACGGCAGTAGCAAGAAGGCGGCCGAATTCGAAAATCTTCTTCAATAACTTGAATCTTGTTGAAATTATTGCCGCTGGGAAAGTTTTTGACACTGTGAGCTACTTCAATATATAAAACTATTGAGACGATTAAACATTCTGCAGAACACCAACAGTATTGATAGCACAGAAACCTGTAACCAGAATCCACATTCTTGGAAAGATTGGTCAATATTTACTACATGACTCATTGCGGAGAGTGTCATACCTTATAGAGAACACCAAATATTCCCGGTAACACCGAGCATTATTGAGAACAAGGAATATTCTTGAGAACACGTAACATTTTTGCAAACAATCATATACCATGACAGAATACTTCAGGCCGACATCTTAAAAGCTAGTATGCCTACACTGTACCACGTGGGGAAAAAAAGCGCGGAAAATACAATAAAAAGGAATAACGCCATTCTTTTCGCTTAACATAAATCTCGAACGGCAGTCGTTGGGGCATTTCTTGCGATTGCCCATTGCGTCAAAAACCAGATTTCAAAATTGTGGTCATAAGGATACTTTTCTATATGTGTCAGTAACAACTGCGCAAGACGATGTAGCAAGATTAAATCGGACAGGATTGTAGATATAAGACTCCATTGTCGTGTTCATCTTATAAAGAGGGGCAAACAGATATGGAATACGTAAAACCCTCGCTGTGGTTTAATAATTTGATTTAATAATCAATATATATTTTCACCAAGGGCCCGCTCCGTACATGGCTCAGTTAGTTGAGCGTTGGGTTGATGAGTCCTCTTCACTGTACCCGGAATAGGTTCGAACCCCTCTGTGGACCATGGGTAGATAAGCGATGCTTCCGGTGTCTGAAGAGATCGAGGGGTAAGTTTTACGAAGTTTCTTCCCGGTTTTCCATCAAACTACGAAAACAAAGTCGTGATATTAGTGAAATACACTTGGGTACGATTTTAAACACCAGTCAAATAAATAAATAAATGAAAGTACCTCTGTCAAATCTGCCTCAGAATATAATTCTACAACATTTTCAGCCTCTTTTAACGGAAGGATTATCTCCCTTTTCGTGCAAAACCTTTGATCCGTTTACAGTCGTAACCTTCATTGAACCATATATACAGATTTAGAGGTCGCCTTCTAGAATGGTTCCTGGGTTCGATTCCCAATGTGGGCCTGAAAAATATACCTTCATTACATTTATAGAAACATACATAAAACAGTTTGACAAAAAGTGATAGAGGAAAAAAAAAGACAGACACCACTGAACTCTACACTTTAGGATTGGCCTAATTATTTGTTTAACTTCAAAGTAAAGCCATTTTCTTTTTCTTTTTTTCAAAATGACTCCCTTCCCTTTTAAAAGGGCCTGTTTTTGGTAGTACATATATGTGGTGATGTGTTCAGCACTTTGTGTTCAGATAAACTTTGGATTAGGATGTAAAAGAAGAAAAAAGACAACTGCATTGTTCGTTCATTATCCAGTAGCCTGCGTTCTTCCGGAATGTTTCACCAATTTATTTTCTGGTAAAGTTGAAAAGTGATGGATAGTTGTTTGATCTTTGACAAAAGCCGTGAGTAAATGGATGACAAAAAAAGCAATATTTAAAGGAACGCGTGGCGGAAACAAGACTGCGGTTTCTGTGGTTATAATGTGGATCTTTAAGGGTGAGAAAAGAGAATATGCTTTTAGCGAGGACCGTAATACCAGCCAAAATAACTATTTTCGTTTATTTTAAGACCTTGTCTGTTTAATGCGTTTTTCTTATATTCGGAGGACTTAATTTTCTCTTTAATTAGTTTTCGGCCTTAAAATGTTACTGTGTTTAGTTTTTCATTTAGTGTAATTTCACTTATTTGACCGCATGGATGGTGGAAGACGACGACGGATATTTAAAATGGCAGTTGCAACTTTTACTTGTTTAAACAAAGTAAATCTCAGTTTATATTGTTTCACTTCCATCAAACTAGACTAGTCATTGGGGCTTAACGAATAGATGATGTTCGTTTGAAGAAGTGACGAGTCATTCGGTTAATCAAGTAACACTGCTCAGCCCATCATTACATTTCTGTAATTAAAAAGCTAATTATCTAGCTAACATGTTTGCGTGGGTGATACCTTTCAGGTGTGAGTGATGTGAACAGTCAAAGCTGCGTGGCGATCAGGTCAAATGTCTGAAAAGAGGATATGGATATAGGTATTGTTTGTTAAATGACTGAAACCCTTCTCGGTTTGTAATAGTTGAAACATTTTGACACCAGATAAAATTTCAGACAGCAACACCGAGTCTAGATCTTAAGCACAACACTGATTATAGATAGACGTTCCGGATTAATGTTTAACACATGTTATAACCATTAATTCACAGGAAATCGATATGACCAAGGCCAATAGTGCTTAAGCTGACTTCGTGGCGAGCCTTACTTACGCAAAATGTCGGCCAAAAATCGACTGAAACGAATTAAACCGGGTTTTCTATATTTTTCTAGTATGGCCCAAAGTATATATATATATAGTGCTTTAGATGACTTCGTGGCGAGCCTTACTTTGTCCTACTTAAAGGTACTATACCGCAAAATATCGGCCAAAAATCGACTGAAACGAATTAAACCGGGTTTTCTATATTTTTCTAGTATGGTCCAAAGTATATAAGCTTTCAGAAAATATCAACCTCGAGAATGTGCGATATACCGTATCAAAATAATAATAAAGTTTGTAAAATCTACAATGCGACCCATATTCGCGAGGGTGATATTTTCTAAAAGCTTATACTTTGGGCCATACAAGAAAAATATCGAAAACTCGGTTTAATTCGTTTCAGTCGATTTTGGGCCGAAATTCTGCGGTATAGTACCTTTAAGTATCCTTTAGAGCAAAGGTAGTTAATTGCAAGAACTGTTGACTGTTAACAAGGTCACAAGCACCACAAACTGTCCCACGAGGCATTCTCCGTATGTTGAAACGAGCAATAAATGACTATATTTGTTCAGACATGTTTATCCTGCAGAAAAATAACACCTCCGATTTGATGAGACTCAACAAGTTTTAAATTGACAATGCTTGACATTTCTGGTTTTTAAAACCGGCTTTGTGACGCCATCAGTTCAGAAATAACAAAAACAGGTTAACTACAAGAACATTATTAATTATGGATGACACAATCTCAGGTGCATTGCCGAAATCTTAACCAATCCTAAGTCACGATTACTATTATTGGGGCGAAGAAAGTAAAACCACAAACATTAGCAGCACTACTCTTCGTGGTGGCAGAGGTTAACTGCACCTGATGGCTTTTGTATGAAAGCCATAAAGACCATCGCTTCAGCTATAAGCACTGACTGTACAACATATTTTACATAATTAGACTCATATTAGATTAGATGTATTTATAGTCTACTACGTAATCCATATATAACGATACAGAACAAAAATGTGTAATTTTAAGTTTTGACACTTATTGGTTTTAACTTGTCCACTTAAGTGATTTTCAATTCTGTTTGGTAAATTGAACTTTCAGAGATATTTTATGTATCAAAAATGCGCACCTCGCGCA
>JAVFBZ010018927.1:0-11624 GCA_032466195.1 Katharina tunicata | reverse complement strand
GGGCGTGTCATGATGCCTAGTGTCAAATCATCAAGATTTCGAGATTATCCTGTCAACAGTTAAACAGTGATTAAACAGAATACCAAATATCATGTTCTTATCTTCATTCATTAGACCATGGCATCACTGCAGATGATGCACAGTTATTTTATTCCAGTAGTATATTTGTTTGAAGCTTAAACATTTTGTTAAGTGTTTGTGTCCATTTTTAAGCAGGTAATGCCATCTGAGGGCGTTTGCCTCCAAGTCGTTGCCACCTGACGTGTGCCATTAGAGGAGCGAAAATGAATGTAAAGGTTAACACCCTGTGGCAAAAGTAATCTTATGGAATAATCAGACTAAAGTACATTTAATGAAGACCATATCGCTCTTAGTAAAGGAAATCAGTGAGGTCAAGTCGTCCACGTAAATCTGCATCAAAAGCTTTAAAACCAACATCAACCTGATAAGCATCAGGTATATCCACCTCAACGTGACAATATGGTCTAAAGCCTTGTATTTATGTACCTGGACCCGTATTCATTAAGCGATTTAAGTAATTCCTCAAGTTAAGAAAAACTTAGCCAAATTTCAAACCTTATTTCAAATGCATAAATACTACTCTCCTTAACAATTTGTTTCGTAAAATGCACGATAATAAATTAAACTTTTAAACTGTAAACTGCTTAATATCACATTTAATTTTTTCATTATAAAATAAAAGTTTGAAATTCGGCTAAGTATTACTTAACTTTAAGATATACTTAAGTAGCTTTATGAATACGGGCCCAGGGTAATATATTAATTATTTTATGTCGCAAACCGATTGACATTATGTATATAACGGACGTCTTAATTATCTTAATGGATGTCATAATCAAAACGATTTCTTTCACGAAATATGCTAATGATTAACATAAACTCAACGCTTTGAAGTTTCTCTTTGATATTTGAACAAGGCTTTACATAGATAATGGAGTTGGAGAGAAACGATCGGAGTGTATATAATCTGGTTATGTCCTGCTCTCGGGTGTAAATATCTAAAACAAAAGTATATGGGGCTAATGCTCTTAAACGTGGGAAAGCTTTCCAGTTGTATAATCACCAACCATATAACAATACCCTCCATCAAATACAGTCCAAGACTGATCGCTTTAGTTAGTTCTCCAGCTAAGCTGTCCATAATGCATGTCGAAGATATAGGTTGCATTTATTTAATAATTTCGACTGCAATGGTTTCATTCTTACCTGTTTTGGTCAATGTACAAAACTGTTCACATGCAATTATTTTCTTCCGCCGAATGTATCAGTTGATGCTTAGCTTTTTTTCTGCCCTGGATCTATTTCAGGCATTCATATATCACATAACACTACCCATGAATAGCACTGTTTTCTTCAGTATGATCTGTGTTTTTGTGTGGCGCATCATTTCCAGACAGGAAGAGCACAAATAAGACTATTTCCTACCCACTCCTCCAGAAAACTTTATTGCTCATGTCATTTAAAACTTTCACTTCCGCATGTCGTTAATTCGATTATACCATGGTACCGTACGAATGCATCAGTACGCATTATTAGCAAAACTCTGATTCGAATAATGCTGAATTCCGTCTAAGCTGTACCAGGGAAATGGAACTTTGTGTTGAAAATTGTAATCTCTACTTGGATGAAACTGAAATTATCGTATATAATAAAGGTTACATGTGATGAAACCTGTACAGATTGAACGATTGCCTTTGAGAATATTTCCCCATAAAGTTTCACATCTCGTAACTGCATACTCTACAGTGCGACTAAGTATTGTATAAATGTGTGTGATATATTTCAGTAAAGGCTACTATCGTTATGCGCGCTGAATTAACCATAATCATACGCACCTTCTTTCCTGACCAAACATGCTGGTTTGCTGTCATCTTCTGTGCTCAGGGTGCATCTTAAGTTATTGCACAAGACGAAAAATAGTTAAATACCAGCATCAAAATATGTCCAGTGTAATACTATAAAGTGCATACTAATATTCAAAATAGCTCGCTTTCCGTTATGCTGACCGTAAAATACATTATTTAAATTCGTAATTACATATGCAAAAGAGCGAAATCTGGTCGACAATCGCTTGACCATTTTAGGTCCCTTTCGTATTACAATTCATGTTAAAATACGTCTTATGTCTTTATGTGATCACTCGTGGCTGAAGGTGTCCATTGGGTCAAGGGCTCCCTGCTAATAGTTAGTTAGTTATTTTTTTTATTGGTGGCTCCATTCAGGGAATGATGTGCGCCATGTAATCGCTTATGGATTAGCCATTTCATAACATAGAAAAAGAGACATAGAAAAATTCACCCTATAAATTTGATGAACATACATAATTACAGTATCACAGGGCTGAAGGCCTTCATCAAATATAAAACAAACATTAAACAAAACAAAAAAATAATAATAATACTAAACCGTCAAATATATGTCATCATAGAATTAAAGTTCGCATTAGCACAAATAAAATACTTCTCTAACATATTACAGTTGCAATGAAAGCACTCGTATGCACGTGAGACTAAACGGCCCAGACAAATACAAAATAACAACAGGCCACCAGTATACAGACTACAAACATTCAGTGAACAACAAACACGGTAACAATAATACCATACTATAAAAGTTAAAGAAAGCGCATATCAGTTGAACCTATGACAGGTTAACAGAAAATTAGCCACAGCTTGAAACACACTGTTGTGGTTCCTTTCTGGATTAAGAACAGACTCTATTGAAAAGTTAACAAAACCAAGTTTTCTTTGTTCACCGTTAAAAATCCGTCTAATATAACTGCATTTACGACAATGGAGTAACAGATGCTCAATAGTTTCGTCTACATTACAATTTTCACAGAGAACAGCGGGGTGTATGTTAAATCTATGTGAGTATGAATTAACGGGTATATGTCCAGATTGTAGCTGGAAAATTAACGTTTCAGACCGGCGTGACGATAGGGTAACAGAATAATGTGATACATTTGGGTTAAAACTATAATAAAATCTGCCTTTCTCTGACTTATCAAAATCCCTCAAAATATGTTTTCAGATAGATAACAATTTCTGGAACCGATAGATTGATTTTAACAGAGATGTCACTAAGTGATAAAGCTTGTTTAGAAAGACTGTTCATTTCCATAAATACCAACGTGGCTAGGTATCCATTAAAAAAATACGGAAATAGTTTGAAACGATAAAGTAGTACAGAGATGCAATATATCATATACAATGGGATTTTTGTTTTTCACGGATACATTGGATAACGCTTGTAGTGCGCTCAACGAGTCAGAGAAGATAACAACTGTTCGTGGTTTAAAATCCGCAATAAAGTTTAAGGCAACAAATATAGCAGACATTTCAGTTGTGAAAACAGACAACTGATCAGTCAACCGAAGCTTTTTAAAATATTTGAGTTCAGGTATACAAAACGCAGCACTTGTCCTGCCAGTTTCGCCACATTTCGACGCATCAGTAAAAAGTTGCAGGTCATTTGGCCAGGTTGAGTTAATGTGTTCTAGTGCACATGATTTGACAATCAATGGTGGGTCTGATTTCTTTGTTTTATTACACAAATCATAAAAAATAGCAGGGGGTGCTCTGTATAACATACGCATTGATACAAAATCAGCTCCCTGCTAATAGAACACTTCCCGGATGTCATTAGAAGAAGTGAAATGGGTCTGGGACTTAAAGCTCTGTCGCGTCTTCTAGTTACACAAATTTCCGTTTACGGTTGCGCCGATTTGAGTCAAATCGAGTCTCATCAAGTCTCATTGCTACCTGTTCGACATTGATACTTCGGGACATTGATCTTTTCGATCTTTTCCTTTCAACTAAATCCTACAACATTATATGCGTCAGCTGTATTCACTGCAATTCACTCTGCCTGCATTAAGATCAATACAAACTTCAGGATAGTAGAAGGCAGATTTGTCTGTATCATGTAAAAATGTTTCACATAAACAAAACAGGAAACAACAAAGAAATTAGATTTAACTGTTTAATTTATTCTTGATGACATTGTGATTATTAGGGAAGAAAAGCACAAACACACATAACATACATCAGATGTCTGCTGGTACATTGGCTTTTATGGCCCTCTTCTTATCGTTCATGTTTCATTATATTTTATGTCCGTATGTTATTGTCTAACACAAATTGGGTCAATTGATTTTGGCACAAGTGACACCTAATCAAGCATAATCAGCACTCGGTAAGTAAATTCGTCACATCTTTGGGATGAAGACTCTCTTTCTGTTACCACTACTGGCTTTAACCTTCTACTTTTACATCAATTCCAAAGCGTTAAAAAAAATCACTGCTGTATAAGCATACTGCTTTCTAATGTTCAAGTTCCATTTTGTAACACTAAGCATTTCATAACCCATATTTGGCATTAGCTGCCTCATTGTAGATTGACCTTTACGGCGCTCTTCTCATTCCCTAGGGATACATCGTAGGTCCTTATGTTATTGTCTCAAACGAACCGCGTCAATTGATTGGAGCACTCCTTGCCTACAGCAGACCCAGATGTTAACATATGAGATGTTATGAGCGTGAAGCTCAGCGGCCTAGGTCACTTATAAGGAATCTTCTACCTACACGAATTCCCTTCGGACACGATCTACACCATGCCTTATGTAGTGAATTCAGTAGTTCCAGAAACTAAAATCTCGCGAGGGTTTATCTCCTATACTGTATCAGCAATTCAAAAAGCAAGTAAATTACAATTGAACTGTCGACCTTTGTTTAAAAGGTGTTTCCTTTGTTCTCATATTTTAACTTAAATTACAATTTCAAGAATATATATGATTACTAAAGTAAATCAAGAGAATTAAGTTAAAAAAAAAAACATCCAGTAATCTCGTCCAGATTTTATTATAAGAATCTTTTTCTTAAAATAGTTTAAAATAAAACTTTGAAAAGCTCCTACCTATCAAGTTCTGAAATACGACCATGCATGTATATATCATAAGTTTATTTATTATGTGTTTTTAACTTATATTTTCCGATGTTAGACGAGTAGGATTATAACTCCGAATTTCAGATCAATTTATTGTGGGAGGAAAATTTGACAGCTCACGTACCTACCCACCTACAGCTCTATCTAGTGTTTGAACTCGCGAACTCTAAGCTGAGGCGGACCAGTGGACTAGAAGTTACATTCTCGCAGTGTGTTCTCTAGGCCACGACCATATGGAATATATTCATGTCTTGGTTTAAGGCCTTTTCATTTACTTGTGTTGAGATTGTTTGTAACAATGACACATTCTTTTACGTTAATATAAGTCGTATCATTTCTTAATGTGAACAAGATTTACTCTACTGTTTAACTAGAGTCTAATAAAGCCATTTGGCTGATGAACGCAGGAAGTAGCCGAGACAATCAGACAATAACAACTATGAGAGCGGCATCACTATTTGCCTCATTTCGTAATATAAATATCGGACTGTTTTAAAAGATAACTCAGCATTATTGTTTAAGTAAAACTTATATTGACAAAATAAACATCATCTTAAGAAAACAGAAAATATCGACTTTGAAAACGCTAAGCAATTAACTTAATTAAGAATATTTCGTCTGTTAATGCTACAAGTTGCAGTGAGTTATCTCTATACAGATAGCTGTTAGGAGTGAATGGAATATCGTAACAGCTTTCAAGTAATGAAGTATAGATAAATGGATTTCAAGTAAACAATACATTATGGGTAGGAGTATAATGTAGTTAGGCTAATAATGATTCTAAGTGTTTATGTGCAATGTATTTTGTAGTTTTGATTAGACATTTCACATGAATGAAATAGAACGAAAGTTAAATCTATGTTGGATTATATTCTTTGTGATTAACATGTGAAAACATTTATCTTACATCTGATATTTTGAGATGGGGTCTGGGAGAGGTGACGTGCCGGAATAATTTAAAGTCTTCTGCTTACATGAATGACACCTATCGAGCATAATCAGCACTTTGAGTAAATAAATTAAGCACATCTTAAGAATGCAGACACTGGTCTGTTTTCTTTTGACATTGTTGTCTGTAGCCTTGTATTTCCGCATAAATCACCAAATCACTTGAAAAAATTAAACCAAAATAAAAGTACAAAACAACCTATGCTATATTTGTTACTATTGCTTAAGAATAAACACTTATGTATCTTACTGCGCAGTTAGATAGTAATAAGCCTTCAACATGAACATGAAATATGTTTGAATTCAATATTACTAGAAATCATTTACACATAATTTGTATATTAAATACATGTTAATGTAAGAATCAATGTCGGTTCTTAACGTAATCATATGGCGATCCAGTGGTCGAGCGCAAATGTAATGAAAAGTAGGTGTTTTAATTAATTTAAGGCCTTCTGGTCCAATAGGTACAAACACACTGCACTAAATTCTTAGCTTCGTTACAAATTAATTAATTTATTTTTGATAAGCATCAGAATTTAATTGTGCTGAAAATGGTAAGACCAGAGCGAGTCGTGCTGTCTTTTCTCCGCTGTTATTGACTTTGTATTGTGTGCGTCAAATCGAAAGAAAACAAGGTCCAGATACAACCATCTCTGTTCCAATCGAACTAAATCAACAGAACAGAAAAGTGTTGTACACTGTATTATGTGTGTGTTAGGTATTATTTCTCTTCGTGGTAATTAGCCTATGGTTTTACTAAATATAATATGGATATTATGTACGAAGGTGTGCTTATACAAGGCGGAGCCAACTGCTTGACAAGAACACAAGATTTCAGCAGTAGAAGTAGCCTCTAATTTCCATTAGAATTTAGACTGCGTATATAAGAATAATAGCTGCGTCTATAAACGTTGCCTTAGTTTGGAATCTTTCTGATTATTTCATATGTTCACTTTACATTCAACAAGATTCATGCAAATGTTTCTTTCTTAAGTGGACGCCTTTATCCCGTGGCCAATTTGTTCGCAATTATACGGGCATCGCCGTGTATAACGGTTAAGACAGTTGGACTGCCGTAAAATGGAAATGCAAATCCTACGCAAAAAGCTTTAGATCTGGGTACGAATAAACTGCCAAGGAATGAGGGAGTAACTTTTTTTTAAAGAAGAGGATGTTTTCTCAATCTTGGACATTTGAATCAAAGCTATGTTTAACGAAGGTTTTGAAAGTCTCGACATAAAGACAATGTAGTACTGAATGAACAAAACGTTCTGTCCTTCAGGGCATACTATTTTCCTCATTCCCGTTGAGATTGTTTATAAAGCAAATAAAGCAGTATTCTACGTTAATGGAAATATGGCACTGGCCAAAGAAGAAACCAGTCGTAAAGTGTGCCAATATAAACATGTTTCACTCTAGTGTTTATGTACCCAAAGATATTTCGCTCGTGTATGCGACAAGCCAATATCATTGTGATCCATTTACTACAGGTCATTACTACTTAACTAAAACTGGCTAACTTGCTAATATTGATTAATTTATTGAATAGTGTTTAGCGCCGTGCTCCATAGTATTTAGTTTAAATGACGACAATGTATTACAACAGTAGGCAGTGACATTAAACAGATACAAATAATGAATAATAACTTGAAACCTCAAGTATTAGATATGTGGGTATGACAGCATGGATATAAATTTGAAACATACTGGCCTTAGCCAAATGGCAATTAAGGTTAGCAAAGAGATCATAATTATTTGCCGATTTTTCAAATATTTTGCAATCTTCATTTTGACGATTTTAACGACAAATTCCATAAGTTTATTGTTTATTTTCCAATGTTAGACCAACGGCACTAAAGTGGAAATTTCGGTCAAAAACACAGTTAGTATGATTTGTAAGTCAATGGACCTGGATCGATTTCATTCTGTAGCTTCGTTTGTATAAATCTTTCATGGTCCATAAGATATTCTGGTGGTTTATTTTCTTTGGATATTTAATGACATATTCATGCAACTATTAATGTGGCTTCTTAAGGGTTGTTAACAGCGTGGTTTAAATCAACGTGGTTTGATGCGTGTGTGTGCGTTTGTGTGTTTGGCTCATTACCAAGGAGGGAAATAATACCCATGATTTACTTATATGATTTTTAATATCAAGTCAACATAGAATATGTGCTGACTGTTCGCGTCAAAGGCCTCGTCTGAACGTATATACAATCTTGTTTGAGTGGCATTTAGAAGCTGGGTAAATTACAAAAACATGACGACTGAGATGGATTTTCAACTTCTGGATATATTGGTAAGCGGTAAAATATCAATGTTGCTTGAAAACGATCTTAGTTTCTAGATCGAAACGTCGCTTACCAATATATCCAGAAGTTGAAAATCCATCTCAGTCGTCATGTTTTTGTATATACAATCACCTGGAAAAGCTTTCCTAGGATGTTTGCATATTTCCCTGTTATTAGAAATGCAGGGCTGGATCCCTGTTACATGTGTTTGGTCGGCATTGTTGTGGATCTTGTGAGTCTAACGCTGAGTAGAATAACGCGATCATTCACTGCTACGGCACACGGAAGTAGAACCCCTGGACCTTTGAACAGGGGGACTAGTGAAGATATCTCTGGACCTGTCCACCACAGTATTGATCTATTATGTATTACACCTCTCTAAATGTAATCTGAATTGCTCCTTTATTGATCTAACAGAAAGAAATGTCGACATATATTTAAATTTCTCTGAAAAAACATTCTGATCCTTATTTCTTTTTCATAGCCCTTTTGAGTTTAATGTATCACGCAATCGTGTCGTTCTACCTTTTTTTAACAATGAAGGAATAAGGTCAAATGTTGTACATGGTTTTTGTTTTATCTTGCCATTGTTTCTCTCCTGCCCACTAAAAGTATTTGCCAACATTCATTTCGTTGAGGACACTTTTGATCTTTAAGTTGTTTTTCTCTGTTGTTGTATTGCTTAGAATAATAAAAATGAAACGGTCCCTCTAACCGCGATGACGTTATGAACTCCAGTACTAACATTTTGCATAATTAATGAGCTTAAACCCTCAATGATTAGGTAACTCTCACTATGCTCTTTATAAGCGAAAACTTTGCAATTTGCAATAAAAGTTCTTTCCGTTAAGTCTGATTAACAAGAAATTAAGTTATAGCTTTTTCGGCAGTTTGGACATGTTGGAAATTCACAGAAAAATACCGTGGTATGATTAAAATATTTAGTCTGCATACTCTTGTAGACAACACATAAAGATAATCTATTATTTGCCACTTACCAATATAAACAAGGTTGTTTCAACTTAAAGGCGCTTTCATATTTCCTTTATAATTTACAAACATTTTAGTTTGTGTTCAGCCAATAAAACATGCTCATTTTTCTTTCTGTGTTTCTTTTAGCGTGTTACTTTTGCAAGTTCAAGTTAAAGACAAAAATACACACTTTTGCTATTATTCCCTTTTTTCGTACTTCCTGTTCTGGGTTAAATATATATTAAGGAGCCTTTAAACTTTAAAACTTATGAATATTTAAACGACTGAAAAGCACGTCATCAGGTATTATGGGCAAATATGTCCATAGCTACGATGAGCGTACCGTTTTATGACAAAACTTATGTCAGCAGCAGCAAAGCCGAGTTAACCAAACGGATCGGAAAGAGACATATATTGCCATCAAAACGAATTATGGTCTTCCAACGCCGAAGAAGGTTGCTTAATATTAAATATTGTATATTGTGTGAAAACTAATTGGCTGAATTGGCGTGAATACTGGTTCAATTGACTTATCTGTTTAATTTCTACACACCAAGAAAATGTTTACAGTGTTTAATGCAGGACAATTGGATTTCAACAATACAGTAATGCCTTGCATGAGATAAGACGATCATCCATTAATCAAACATTTCAGTAGTATCATCTGCCAGCATTTCCAAATGGATGATTTATTCCCAATTTGCAATACTAAGAGAATAAACTTCACATGAAATATGTCATAGCAATTCCTGTCCATAAGCATAACTATATGACAGAACTGTGTGAAAAGACATAGCCTATAACAAGACAGAGTTTCCCTGCTTAACTAGGCCTTAGGACTTATTTTTCAAAGCTCAGTTGTAGCTTTGAATCTCGACGACAGGCTTATTTGCGCGATTTAAAACGATGTTAAAATAAAAAAAATCATATTATTAGAAACACAATTTAAGTTGACCAATTCCATTATTGCAAGTTGTATACTTTCAAGTTCTTCACTTCTCCAAAGACTACATTAATGTCCATGGATGGCGTTTAAAGACTAAGTATTGGGTGTTCCATTAAATGATACGACACATGATTTTGACACATTCTATTGAGAGTGTTATTGCCGAAAACAATCAAGATAGATTTAAACAGTTTTGTTCATGAAACGAATTTCTTGTGTAGTTCAAGATATGAAGAATACGAATATTACATGTTAGTTAATCCACAAAAACCGTGTACGATAAATACAATTTACTAAATGTAGCCATTATAGTTCAGAGGAAGGTCTCTAGTATTAGAAGTAACTAATTTAGCCCTTTTGCTACAAGACGCCCTCGACCAATCATACGCGGCGCATTAGTGATTTACTCCACTAGTTTAAACCAAAGCTCCTCTTTCTTTAATAATACTGCTTTGATTACACGAGATTCGTTGCAGTTGGTCCAGCTGAAGAAATGCATATTTCAATTGATGCACTTGCCCCACAAAAACTGTTCATTCTAAAACAGAAAATACCCTTCATCTGATGAATAAAATAAGGCAGTTGGAAAATGTCAACACTGATTACGCCATTATTTGAATTGACAATAGTCTTTAACGGCTCCAATGTAAGTGTTTTGCAATTAGCATCCAGAATAGCATTCGGTAAAACATATTTTAACAAAATGATCATCATTTTTAAACCACTACTAGTATACCACAAATCACCGAAGAATCCCGAGGGTTTTGTAATATAGCTACATGTACATGTACATGTATGAAGTGGCTTCAATATCAAACGGGTGAGCCTATACCGAAATGGCCATGTTCAAATTGTTTTTTTTCAAAGATCAAGACACGCTAATAGCCCACTTGTTAACCAGTTCTTTTGTAATGTCGATAAATAAACTTTGTTTGTAATTTATAACATTACCAGTATGTTATTCTCTTGCTTGTATTTTTCAGAAATCGGGAACAGTAAAACCAAATTTATTTTCATTTTGCCTATTTGTTGTTCTTCGGTTTTGTTAATCTGTACAACGGAGAGAAAACATACACAGAAAGTTTGCCAAAGCTTGACATATACATTTAAACAATAGCAAATGATGTATTGGGCGGTTTCCATGCCATGATCGATTTCCAGCTCAAGCTTTAAAATAACCAAAAGGGCAAATTTAATGCGACTGCGCAAAAAAAAAAAAAGATCAAGGAAAACCCATAATCGGAATGAGCGAACAATTAAATTGTTTTTCCGTTCACTTCTTACGTTCATTAGACCTAGAAATGAAGATTTACAATTCTCATTAAACCGGTTCCTTTGATTAAACGGAAAGACTGACAACTGATTCATTGGCGTTGTTTGTAGTTTTATGATTCAGCGAAAAGAAAAAGAAAAGAAAATATGTGACTTTCTGTCTTACGACTACAGCATGGCATAAAACTACAGCGTTAGAAACCCTGCACAAAGCAGGTCATGAA
>JAVFBZ010018906.1:0-11627 GCA_032466195.1 Katharina tunicata | reverse complement strand
CCCCCCCCCCCCCCCCCCCCCCCCCCCCCCCCCCCCCCCCCCCCCCCCCCCCCCCCCGATAACCCAGTCCAACCAAATATTTTGATTTATCTACAGTGATTTCGCTATAGACACATTCACCCCCACTCATCCTGTCACAAAACTGAGATCTTTGCGCAATGTGGAGCTCAGATTAACTTTAATGTATAAGATTACACCTCCTGCTGTGCGATTAGGACTATATCATGTGTGAGAAGTATAACATGAATAAGAGAGTCGGAAATATTTGTCAACCAGCTTTCGGAAAACCAAAGAACAGAAAGAGTATAATTTAGAGAATGAAGATAAGCAGATATTTTGTCATATTTTTTTTTTGAGGCTCTTTGATCTCAGTTGAAAGAAAGACAGTTGTGTCCAGAAAGTTGATGGCTTAGGAGAGGTTCAGAAATGAAACAAGATTGCGAGTAGTAGTTAGATTGATGATTACCAATATCGATTAAAAAGGGTAGGATAGAAAATTCAGTCCAAGGGAATGGATTCACGTTTAATTCAGTCATTTGAATTAAATGAAGTCATTTTCCACAGTGCAAAGTATGACGAAAATAGAGAATAACATTTAAATTGACAAACACAATTCAGTCGGATTAACTAAGCAAACAAAATATATCTACTTGAAGTATGTAACAGAAGTGTAAGACAGCATATATTTTTAGTATAAAAGTATGGAGTTTAGATGGCATTTACTGCTGGCGACTCGGTGCCTGACTCTGAAGGTCGTGGGTTCGATTCCCGCAAGGGTCTCAGTCTGCAAATTGTCTGAACAAGAATATGTTCAGTATCAGAGAGTGTTATCCCCCCAAAAAAGAAAATACTGTTTACATTCTATATGTTAAACGTCTCAAGTTATAAATACACGGTCCTATAGTATTAAGAAAGGACCTTCCGATGAACAAGAATGGGTAAATTTCTTACTCTTACCTCGTTGAACTCTCGGATTGTGGCGGTACACTAAATCACCAATTTTATAGGATGGTTCTCTTGAGAAAGATGAAGATTTTCCTTTGCCAAAGTTTGAGACATCTGCAAGTTAGCTTTGATTTCATCCAGATGTTCATTGAAAGTCAATACTAGTCCTGGTTCATTGTTTAAGGTTAAATGTAAAGGCAATCTTGCTTCTCGTCCATAAAGTAAATGGAGCAGAGTATACTCAGTGCTATTTGTGGCTATGGAAGTTCTATAGGCAAACAAAAAATGGCAGGAATATAGGAATCCCATTTATGCTGTGATATATTTGTAAACCTTTTCAAGCCGTTCACTAAAGTACAGTTAAATCGCTCAGTTAAACCGTCAGTTTGAGGATGATAAGAACTAGTTCTGAGGCTGTTCTGTATCAAAAAGCTTACACACCTGTACACTTTATTCTGATAAGAAATTATAACCTGGATCGGATAGAAGTTTCTAAAGTGCTCTTGATAAGCAATCAACATTACTATGTTTTCTACCAGGTCTATGGATGATATCAAAATCGTATTCCTTTTTTTAATGTCATTAACCATTTAATGCACTGTGATCAGTTACAAGTTAAAATTTCCTACCGTGAAGATATAGTCGGTAATACTTAATGTCTTCAAATGCAGCTAATGCTTCTAGTTCGGTTGTATAATAATTCTTCTCTCTAAGCTTCTCTCTGGAAGCAGATCTACAAGAGATCTGCTTCCATAAGCAAGAACTTTCTCACTTTTGTCATCTCGCTGTGATAGTATAAAGTCGATTCCTATCCCCGCGGCATCTGCAGAAAGAATGAAAGGCTTGCTGAAATCAGAAAAGCTAATATCGGAGGTTTAACGCATGCATCTGTTCATGTTTCAAAAGCATTCTGACAATCATCTGACCAAATAAATGGCTGATGTTTCTTGTAAGTTCTGTCAGAGGTGTGGCTATGGATTCTATAAATTTACGGTAATAATTTGCCAATCCTCTGTAGCTGTTTTAGGTACTGGAAAGGTACGAAAATACTAGAGCATTTCTTTTGGTCATCTTTTCCTCCGTGTTTTGAAACAATGTGTCCAAAAATGATACTACCTTCTGAGCAATGTGACATTACTCGATATTGAGCTTAAGATTGGCATCCTTTAACCGATCAAATATCATGGTCAGGTCAGTTAAATGCTGATCAAAATCTTTAGAGAAAACAACAATATCATCACAATATGAACATCATATATAAGACATACCTTATAGTTCAGCACACGTACGACATTCTGTAATTCTCGGAATACGCTGGTGCTATTTGAAAGTCCCATTGGTAAACGTTTGAATTGGTACAAACCTTCATAAGTGATAAATGCTGATTTTTCTGCTGTATCTGTATCTATTTTCTTCAATAATTCCAGTTTTCAACAGTTGATCAATAAATTCTTTCAAGGCTTTTGACTCAACAGGGGAGGTCTTAAACCAATTGGTCGTGCGTCACCAGTGTTAATCGTGTGAGGTAATACATTACTTTCTTCCAGCTCGTCCTCATTATTAGCAAACACAGATCTGTAAATCTTCAATAGTTCTCTTTGTAATTCAGTTATATCACTTTGACTTAGATCAACATTTGGCCCATTTTCACAATTCAAGTTGATATTTTCACTTAATGATTTACACCTGCTGTAACTAGACTTGGTAAATTTATGCAACTCAATTCTAATTTCCCTAACTCTGGAAAAGAATCGTAAAAATATTAAGAAATAACTGACACTTTAGATCCAGAATCAATTAATGCATCTTTACTTCTGTTGAAAACTTTACAGGGAACAATTCAACCCACTAATGAAAGTATACATACGGAATCTGTCTCTTTACATTGATTAATCGTCATTGGTCATTGATTATCAGTAGGTTCAACTCCAATAGACCCATGCTCGACTGGTGGTTGTTTTCTTAATTGAAATCTCCACAGTTGTTTCTTAAGTTTGTGTGGAAATTTCTCTTTTATCAACACTACTTACATTCAATGTCTTAGCAATATACGACTTTAATGTACTTTTTGACTTACATGTGCGTTTCTTCCTCTTACGACTTCGGCGAGTTAATCTCTTAGGTGAAGAATTGTAACCGGGCACACAGCCACAAGCCTGTCCTAGTTTAAATGACCTGCATTTCTATTTACAACAATCATCTCTTTGTACAGTGAATAATATCTTGATTTTTGTAACCACAATAAATACAGCCTAAACTTCTCAACTTTGAAGGATTAGTCCTTTGTTGAGCAGAATTTACTCTCGGTTGACTTTGGTTAACAGTTTCTAGTTGCGTGTGAATACTGTTTACGTAGCTAGTTCTATTAGCTTCGAACTCGATACCCAGTTGAGTTTGTTTAAGTGGATTAGCTGTTTGAATAGAGAGTTTATTGACTTAGGCCCTGAGCCCGTAGGAATCCTAGCCAATTCATCACAGTTAAAGTGACTGGTATACATACTCATCATACATGTGCATGGAGATAGTTCAATCAACATAAATACATAGGTTAGCTATAGTATAGGAAAAGCGGATTTCGCTCAAATTCATGCAGCATTTAATTACACAGCAACAAAAGGCGGAACAGTCCAGTTAGAAATATTCAGCAAGTGTTCGTTTCTTTTTCGCATAGCATAACAATAAAACTGACTGAAATTTTCTTGAGTCTTACAAATGGTAGAGTTCATTAAACATTTGAATTTCTGGATTGTTGACCAAGATTTATAATAGGAAGGTATTTGTGCTTACTTTCTTTGTAAAGTGGGCCTACTAATACAAAGTGTTGGTATTCGTGTTCAACTTTCATTAGATTACAATTCTTGCAGATTCTTTCTTGCCTTGGCATAAAAAACACCTCCCCTTTTCAATTTCTAACATATGCAATAGAGCTTAATGCTCTACGGTAGTTCCAACATTTTATATTATCTAAATAACGTTCAAGTTCAATGACATTTTATATTCTTTATAACTATCTAGTTTACTAGTTTCTTGTAATTTGTCTTGTCAGTTGTGTAAACTTTGATCAAGTATTCTTTGCTAAACCAATTGCTGAGGCTCAGATTTTCCAACTTTCTGACATAAACCCAAGATCTTAATGGTAAAAGTTTCTATTGATTCACCTGATAATTGTTTCCTAATGTACATCTGGGAATTAATTACCCACTTAAGTTCAAGAGATTCAAATCTTTCAATTAAAGCTGTCTTGATTTTTTCAAAATCCCTTCTTACATTTTCATCCAAGCTAAGGACAAAGCGTTGGAACGACTAGTCAAATGCATACTTAAACATCTTGCTTTGTCCGAATCCTTCCACCGCATGGTGTCAGCATAGTTTGAAAAAAACTGCCAAGAAATGTCCCAGGTCTTCATTACCAGAATATGTCTCAGGTTTTGGAATATTTTATGGGACTTTCTGTACGATGTATGTTTGCACTTTTTGTTCTTGGATAGCCTTCAATGTATCGGCATTCTGTTTAAGAATTTCCCCAAGCATGTAATTAATGTAGGCTACAAGCGTCCATATTGACTTAAATATCCGGCCGTATCTTAAACATTACCTTTAATTTCAGAACTGTTTTAACTAAATCTCTAAAAAACTAAATCTATCTACTTAAATAAACAAACTGGTGTCTTGTGGAAAAAATGGACAAGCAGTTAACAAGAACAACATTTTCTATTGTTGTAAAGAAGCGCACGTTTTCCCCATTTAAACCAAACCACTGTAATGTCAGCATGCGGTTATAACAAACCACGCTCTGCTACCAAATGTAAGAAAGCATATCTTTTTGATATAACCTTTGTCAGTTACCGCTGTTACATTATTTATACATTTCTTATACTATTACAACGAACATATCTGTATCTATCTTCAGTCTACCGCCGTATGTACAATAAATGCATAAAAAGAAAAACGGGTAACCGAGCGAATTTCATATCGCTTTAGATGTACAAAGTTTATCTTAGAAGTACATAATGTTTTGAAGGCATTACAAATGGAAACTGTGGAATGTTTGTCTACATTGGCAGTTACGGCCAAAACGGATCGTTCCACGTACGAGGAGATATGCGGCGTAAATTAGAGGACTTCCGAGTGACAGAGTATGAGTAGAAGCAAGCCATCCGGTGAATTATAAATAATTCCGAAGAAGTAGAACTACGGTCGACTATCTTTATCACACAGGCATCATATCGTAACATCAAGGGCTTATACTAGTTCCTGATGTTTATAAAACAAGGTAATACAAATAAACTAACCCGCCCAGAAAACGTGCACAGAGTATGAAATCACATTTAGGGGTATTACGGCCATTTTACGGATTTTATATTTGCATAAACTTTACACTTCTCTCATTGAAAATGTATTTAAAATTTTTAGAACAGCAAAATAATTGACCAATTCTACAACCTTAATGTGGATTTCGGGTTTGCAGTTGGTATTGAATATCTATTACAAACAGTTTACATTATTCGATTTTAATTAAAATGTAAATACAGTCAGTTTGAATGCGAAATGTTCTTCCACAACGGAAACGTTTTACACTTCAGCCCGAAGTAGTTGATTAACCGATGCCCGTGTCTTCAGACACTTTACAGACACGTGCAATATAAAAAGGAGCCATATCTTTTGCACACAATATTAACGGCGATCAGTTTTGTAATTGCCGATATGAATTATAACATAAAAAATAACAGTTATCAATTAGAGTAGCTAATAAAGTAGTAATAAAGCCACAAAAACCTGGCGGATGAGTGTAGAGTGTTCAGCTTCTCAAGTTACTCTTGGAATAACTAAGACATTTAAAAAACTGTTGTCTGGCCAACTGCGATACTGTTGCAGGCTAATGAGAAGACTTTAAGAGTTTTTCTGTAATCTGTCACGAATAATAAAGTCTGTTCTAATCTACATGTGAATAGAGTCTTCTACAGTGTGCTATTATGAGATTTATTTTTATACTACTGCCGTCCAGCCATGATTCATGTATATATTGATTTTATTTTTTTAACATATATTACGTAATATTACTGAACAAAATGTAAAGCTAGTGTATGGCTGGAATAAAGGCTAAAGGCTTGTTCTATTCCATATAAATACATATAACCGAACTGTAAGATTTTGTTCTTAACATTCAAGGCGGGAAAAAGTTAACTTTGTACTTATAGAACCATCATCAAGCATCACGAACACTTACAAAACAATCTGCTTCATTGAACGGAAAAATTACGTTATAAGGAAAACGAATTGTGAGCTTTAGGGATTCTGTTGTTAGTACATGTAAAGAAATATACCGTTCGAGGCAACGGAATAATATTTTAAAAATTTATAAATTTATTTCTGGTTTATCAACGGATTTAGCCTTCATAAAAACGGAAATTTCCGTTCATTTAAACCTTTTGTACGTTTTTTAACATCCAAAATAAACTCTTTAACATAGAATGTTGTAGACAATGATGTGGGAACTTTAGCGTCATCGCAGATAGGAAGAGCAGAAGTATTTGGTTTTAGCAGCCGAATTAGCCTAATCCATGCACCTTTATCTTGAATGTGGTGTGATTTTCCACCATAGATAATGCTTTTCACATGTGTTTGTCTGTAATGGTTCAGGTCTGAAGTAGATTCCTTACCTGTTACCAGTTAAACGTGATGTCGGTGAGATAACGCCAAGATCCACAACATGTCATCCGCCTTTGTAAGATATAGTTACACTCGTACCGATTTACACACTCAGCTGGCTTTGTCTGTTAGAATCTTACTGACAATTTATTTATTTTGACTGATTGATGTTTGACGTCATACTCTAGATTATTTCACTTATATCACGACTTTGCGTTGTCGATGTGGGGTGGGAAATCGGGAAGGAGTCTCGAAGGAACCACCCGGCGATCTCTGCAGCCACCGGAAAACTTCCCGTATATAATATCTGCTGTGAATATTGATTGCTAATTAACACTTCATGATGGATTTTATTTTTTCGTTTCCTGAAGATAGCTTTTTATATAATTGATATCATTTTTGTTTTGCTTTGTAAAGAACAAGCACTCTAGTTGAAAAAAAGTTGGGGAAAACATGATAATGTATATCTGTCAAATTGATTGGTGTTAAAGTCAATATTATTTTCATTATTTTATCCTATATTTTTCACATTGCTAGTCTGTTGTGGGGAACCCGACAGAAAACACAGCAAAACAATATTGTGATATCAGCAGCCACTGGAAATGTCAGGATGTGACTGCTCCGAAGTCCGCTTCCGAACACACGCTTTAATACCAATAGCCTTCGAGCTCAATTTAACTGTTTCTTATTTATGTTATTTCTGTTTTAATTGTATAATAGTTCAGATGCATTTGATATAAGTTTATTTTACAGTAATACGTATGTGAGTTTTGTTTTAACTATGGTATCCGCTGCACCAATTCAGTGGTTGGTATTATGCCAAACCAAACCTGAGCTAAAGCAAAGTAAACTGGTCTATGTATTAAAGTTTACTTTCCATAAGTTGGTACAATGAATTCATCAGTTTTCTGCTAACTGCACACAGTTTTTAGTGCACTAGTTCAACGGCGAAACATGTAGGGATTTATTTAATGAACATATAAGACTTTATAATGTCGGTAAGTGAATCCCATTTAATTTCGTGACAGGAGCTGGTTAATTAACCATTGATCAACTTGATTTACATCACAGATTTACATCATAGATTTACCAGCAGAGGTATCCCTCTAGCAAAGACGTTAGAGAAAAATTCACAGCCTTGACTTTCGTCAATTCGTAGTCGTCCTGCCGCGACCCTCTGTAGCTCAGTCGGTAAGAGTGCTGGCCCTGCTAACTAAGGATCCGCGTTCGAATCTTGGTGGAGTCTTGCAAGATTTTCTTTCTCTACATTTATAAAAAATATAGATATGCCAGAATCAGATTAACAGAATAACCCAAATCAACAAACACATTCGTGGGCAATATTTATAGATTAAAAAGACGCTACTAGTGTCCCTATAAAAAAAATCCCCGTAGAAAAAGATTCTCAGCCTTAATTACCTGGTTGAAAATTTGTTTTCGTTCTGCCTTGAGCCTCCGTAGCGCGGTCGGTAAGAGCGCAGACCCAAGCCACAGTTCTGGTTCGAACTCTGGTGAATGCAAACATACTTTTCATTTCTCCACATTTATAAAGAATATATATACGTTATATATCAATCAACCAATTATCAGAGAAGCCTGTGCGGCTCGTTTATGGTTATCAAACAAATTTAATACAATCGTGTATGTAGGTTCTGTGCCAGAGAACGAACTGTGGACTCCTACATTGTCTTGGTAGACTATCCAAAAAAAATCCATAAAGACGTCTATAGTGTCTGCTGGCGACTATACAATGTTAAATATATGCCGGGTTGAGCTGTAATTTGACTGATCGATTGTTGATTAACTCCGCCAGTTGTATTATGACACAATAATCGAGGTCTCTGGGGTGGAATTATCGGGTGTGTAGTGTGAGAAAGTACATTTTCAGCCTGTTACCAGTTAAACACGACACTGATGAGATGACACCGAGATCTACAATGAGTCAGATCCGCTTTGGCAAGATTCCTCCTTGAGGAATTTAGACATTTGGAACGTGCCGGCTTTGGCTGTCATACTTATATAGAACAAAGAAACTGTATTGTGTTGTGAGCAATACATCTTCACTTATAATATAGGCCTAACATTTACTTTTACATTACACTACAAGCTCTATTGAAAAGTGTACTTCTGTTTTAAAACTAAATACTTTTTCTAAAATTCAAATTCTTTCAAAGGATAAGCGTACTAGAAGAGTACATACATTGTAAATTATTTGTGTTGTTTCTTCTTTTCTTGGATAACGATTGAAGGGAAATGTGTTCGCGTAACCTTTTAATATGCTATATAATGTGCTATAATGTTAATAAATGATGTATTGTGAATTACCATCTGAAACACGAATGATGTGCATACCAGTGATTTGGCAATGTCTGGAAAACTGATATGATTCCAAATAACCAGGGTAGCGTTGGTAAACTATCTAACTCAATTTGTGTCGATATTAAAGTTACAGTATTAATGCCTTGGCTGGCTCGCCCAGTGTACTAAAGCATGTTGTCAATTACTTTACAGCGCAATGATTTATGTTCTAGGAAACTAGTTCATCTAAGTTCAAAGGCGGATGGTTTCCTACAAAACATTAAATAAATAAAAAAGATGAAGGAATACAGCTGACAAGTGCTGATGTCCCCTCTCCCTTTTCCCCCGATAGTTTTACAAAATATACTTGTATGAGGTAAACCAATGAAGCTCTGCCCCTTGTGAATCTACAAATGCACAAAACTCTTTTCAGTGTGATGTCAGTCTAAATGGTATGTGAATAAAGTCATACCAGCATTAGAAAAGAATGAATTTAATCAAAATAGTCATGTCTTTTAAGAATTGTTAACTGATCAAAAAGCTTAGAAATTTCATTTCGCCGATGTTGCCTGAGATGCGCAATGATGCGAATCGTATCAGACTAGATTATCATTCGGGCCACACGTGAATATAAAGTTCATATATTTGATTAATTTACTACAGTTCCAGATGGTTTTTAAATTAAGCTTATATTATACTTTTTTTTAACGAAAACGATAAAAGCACCAAGCTGATCAAAGGGAAGGTGAAGTTAACCCGATATTCGACCTTAGACATTCGACTGTCCAATGTCGGGGAGGCTGATATTCTTGCAGGGAGAAAATATAATTTCAAGCTGATCTTTGTAACCTCCTGGACAGTTAACCAAATTTGCTCCCAAAAACCTTTTATTAAAATCACGTCTTACGGTGAAAAGAATTTAGACGCTACGAATTAAGAGGGACATCAGCGTGCTGAAAGACACGTTCCACGGAATAGAATTCAGTGTAAAAACAACAGCCATTCCGATGTTGAAAATAAAAATAAAATAATTTGCGAAATGCCATAATATTGAACCTATTCTGACATACAGCGATGCAGTATTTAACAAAGCAAATTACAATAAGATATCTTGAAAGAGATATATTCCACGCAGCAAGATTTGACATACCTTCGAGAGAACTCCTGTAATATATAATATAAGTTGATCGAAGTAATTCACAATAGACACAATTGTTGAATATAGCAGTATTGGTCATTGGTTTTCATCTTCTTTTAGAGGCACAAAGAAACACTTGGAACAACATACGATTTTATTAATGAAAAATATCACTATACCAGAAGTTGACATCAACAAAATATTATGTTATTCCTGACTGATTTTCAGTTTTTTCTGCGATTGGTCAAATCCGCCTTTATCAGACAATAGGACTAATGTCGCCTGTAGAGCTCACCAATATTGGGTAAAACATTCATGGAGCATGCAAAGTATGCGATGAATTCACCTTCATGATGTTTTAAAATACCACCGAGAAATTTGATTTCACTCAGATAAACAAGTGTTAAAAAATTCAGTGTAAAAATGACGGGAAGTGACCGATTGGCAACTTTAAGCGTACGCTAGACTAATCATGCTCCAATCCTGTCAGTGTTGCGTCCATGAAGTGGAGAATCATTCGTTAAATATCCATTAAATTCACAACAAAAATAATGCGTTAAGAAACCTCTCCATGTACAAAAACCCTGTAGAGCTGCTTAAACATTGTCCTTAGTCATCCAAACAAATGATATCATAATGGAGATTCACGTACATACTTGTGTGTAACAAGATTGATTCAGGCGTGTTTTAGAACGTCTGTACGAATTCCTGTGCAAATGGATCACACCTTTACACTCTTCAATCCTATAGCGGCTAAAAACTCCATAATTGGAACGTGACACAACCGTGTATCAATTGGTAATTATAAGCGTGTCATATTTGAATCAATATTCGGTATGGCAACATCTAATATATCATCTGCGCATATGATTTAAATTAAACATAAGCTATTTTACAACCTATTTCCAACTATGTTAACACCTAGGGCCAGGCATTGCATAACGGCCTTAATATGATCACTTAGGTCGGACCTAAATGTTTTCTTCATTTATTTGTTTAAAAGATGTTTAACGTTGTACTCAAGCGAATTTCACTTTATGCCGACTTCCGTTACCCGCGGATGGTGGAAAACGAGAAGAAACTCTGAACAGCTGCTGTAAAACGTCCCCGATAAAGACAAGGTTCACAGGGAATACGAACCGATACTGGATACAGGATGAGGTCTCGGCAGACCAACACTCTACCAACTGACCCACTGCGCGGACTTCCAGTTTTAAAACTTATGTTAATTTTTTAGAAGCTGAAATCAATGTAAAGCATTATTCTCAGAACAGATTCTCATTCGGTAACTTTTCAGCAGGAGACACATGAGTGAAAAGAATCCACACCCCAAGAGTCATGCACATGTCAGCATGAATTGCCACCCACCTAGACGACTCAGCCATCCGCCATTCTACCTGATCTCTATACCGTTCATTATCATTTTCTGGAGGGCACAGCTTTTCAGGATATTTCATTAAAAATAATCATGTTCTAAGACACTGACACTTATTGTGTATGATAATATCAGATAGGCTGTTTAATATGTCGGTTTACACAGGTTGATGTATCGTAGAATAAATAGGAGCAAACTATGAACGGTGTCAGTTTATAAAAT
>JAVFBZ010018862.1:0-11631 GCA_032466195.1 Katharina tunicata | reverse complement strand
ATTTTTTAATCATGTGAACACATCACGTGGCTGTTTGTTGTGCAAAATGGCGACCGAATGGAGTGAGGAGCTGGACGCAAAGTTGATTGAATTGTGGGCGAGGATGTCATTGTCTATTCGACACATCATCCAAAGAGTTTTCCAATAGAACCAGAAGAAGGTATGCCTTGAAAAAATTATCTTTTCAACTAGAGAAACCAGGTAAAATGATTAGAAAAAAAACTTTTCCGAAAATGTATGGGCGCGAAAGTCTACTCGGAGCAATATGCAGATTTGCCGAATGTGACAAAATCAAATGTTTAAATAAGTCTACGGAGTTACTACATTCTCCAACGTACCGTGCTCGTTGGCGCAGCCATTCTGAACATGTCATGTGACTATGAAAACAAATCACAAAAGTTTAGACTTTCTTTCGACCTACGCGCACAAAGTTACGACTAGCCAGTTGCAGGGGGTCATGGCAAATTTCGATCTACGCCGGGCGCGTATGTCGACTGCGACAATCGCGTCGTAGCTCGACCTACGCTTGGCTTAAGACGTTAAACACCAATCAAAACAAACAAACAAACAAACTCAATATATTCTCAATTGCAGGTGAACTACTGCTCGATTTAAAAAAAAATGGTCAGCTAAAGTTTCTGCTATTTCTTGTTATTGTAGTGTCCAGAGATCTATGTAGAAGGTTACTCTTTAAACCAAGCATTGACGAAAGAGGTAAGATCATGCTCAACTAATGAAATGGTACTGTATATTTGCAAATTTTGGTGACCTAGTGCACACAAGCCACACCTGTACTTTATCTTTCAAGTTTTAAAAATAATGTTAACATGTGTCAGGCACACAATCATGTTTCTCTGTTGACAAGTGCTTTAAAGGATCAAATACCGTTTTTAATCTATTCTCAGTTACTGATTGGTGAAGTATTGGTTCTGTTTGTTTGTCGATGATCCATTCACTTATTGACAGCAGTGCCAAATATGCTCAATGAACATAATTGCCACTATCAAGAGTGATCCCCTTTTCATCGGCCCAAGTTGCTTTTTGCACTTGTGTTTTGGACTGGTAGACAAAACTATTACTTTAACTTACTATAAAGGGGTAACATAATCAAAAGATTATAAAAATGAAGAATTCATTTTCATTGATATCTGATGAGCTGAACGATAATTTCTACTAAACTTGTCCTCAGATGACTCCTGAAGAATTGAAGTTTGCGCTCCAGGTAGAAATGGTTCTCAACAGAATCCCACAGCCAGAATATCGTCAGCTCAATGTTGAGGCCCTCATGATAATTGTTTTAATGGTGGAGAATGATAATAACAAGCTCATGTTACAGCAGTGTATCGAGGTGGATAAACTAGTTAGAGAGGCCAATGCTCTCTTCGTCCACGATCAGGTATTCAACTTACTGCACCATCTCTTAAATCCTACTTAGCGTTGCAATATAAGTCTGTAAATTCTGTTGGTAGAACTTTCTTTGATCAGGTATTAAGCTTACTGTTATAGGTATTGAGTAAATGTAGGTAGATTTCCTACAGTCAAGTTTTGTTGCGGCGTTTTGAATTGTTCAACTTGTAGTTCATACCGTAGCTCCATTTTGTGTGTGGTATCCTCACTGCCATCAGGTTGAATCAGCACTGAGTTATGTAAACCACCCAGCAAACAAATCGTGTAAATTTAAACCTTGTAACTGCACCAAGATCCATCTGCTAATAATTAGAAATCAACCGTTCAGATACATCTTTGATTTTGGAATCTAGATTGATTACACTCTCTGTTCCATGCAGGGTTTATGGTAAGAAGAAATTGCGATTTTTTTATGATTGTTGTTCATTTTATTTTTTTGTCTGCCCTTTCAGAACATGCCCCCAGAAGTGGCAAAAAGTTGTGAAGGAGCGGCTGGAATCTGTGTTCAGTTTTATGACAGCGCTCCCAGTGGACGCTTTGGAACTTTGTCTTACTTGTGTCGTGCTCTTGCAAAAGGTCTGCATCTCCCAGTTACACAAGATGAAAATGTGGAGTGCGTGCTCAGCTAAGGACAGCTCAAATCTGAGAATTAACTACAAGAAACTAATTTACTGAAGGTGTTTACAATCGATTTCCTTTCAAGTTTTGAAAGTCTCGAAGCTTTCCCCGGTTACATGTTTGGTCATTCATGTATAGCTTTGTGTATGTGTGTTCCTCTGCGAGTCTGACCATGGTCAGGGTAATTTTGTTTTAAGTTGTGCTACAAAGAGCTTATTATGACAGAAATCGGCCACCAGTGAGATTATTTAGGATAAATCTGCTGGAATTGGTTTGTTTTCCACCACGGTGTTGGGCTATACTGACATAGACCTTCGATAATGTCATGAAGTAGGGCCTAGACATAAGGCACATTGGAGCAAAGCATAAGCTCTTATTTTTAACTTATGTTCAGGACAAGGTGGTACAAACATACAGTGCCATAATACGTCCTCTTTCTTTGAGGGTGAGTGTATTAATAATATTTTTGGTTTATCTACACTGCACAACAGACTTTCATGGAACTTTGCATGTACAATTGTATTTGCAAATGATAATTTCTGGTTCAACTCTCAATAAAAAAATCTGAAGGCCAATATTCTCAAAAGCATGCTCTATTTATGCAGTTTATCTTTTCTAATACTGCATGCTAGATTAAACTAACACACAAACAATGTGGTGGTAATGCTATATTGAGAAAATAAATATGATTACCGGTATCAGCTAAGTGAAAAAAAAAAAGAATCATTTGTTCGATTTGAATGCAGTATTAAATCTACCCGTTAACGGTAAGACTTTGTGATTTCGTGGAACAAGATATATGGGTTGCAACTTTTAGTATATTTGAACGTAACATTTCAATGTCTACTCCGACATTGTTTTCAAGCATATTTTTCGTTTCTGACAAATGAGAAAGTTGAATTGATTTATCATAAAAATAGACCTGTTGCAAGAACTGCTATCTGGGTTCAAGTCACTCACTGAATTTGTTTAAATCCAGCATGAAGGTTTGATCTTAACCATCAGTTAAAAATATCAGGGCGAGGAAACACAGTGACAACAGCTTTATACAAACAGAGATAGAAATTATTATTCAATGATGGAAATGATATTAATAGTCATGTATGTACATAACAATGTAGGATAAATATTCACATCCGACAGTTTATAAATATACAGAATAACATGTTTGTTGTAAAAGTGGTGATAAAACAATTCTCACATTATTATGCTCGTTAAGATATGACAAGATTACATATAGAATTGTTCACGCTACTATAGTTTGGCTGAATTAAGTTTGTATCACAGACAAAATCACACATCAATTTGTAAAAACTCAACTTCACTGGTTGCCAATGGTCTCTTTAAATGAAAGAACTCTAAAAGATTTGATTTAAGTCCCCGGTTAAAGGGGTTATAATAACTCCCCTTGGCGTCCTTCAGATATTGGTATCGATGTCTGTTCAGTCGCTCATTTGTTGTGAGGTTTATGGAGGCATGAATAACCTAAAAGGGGGAGAGAGAGAGAATTATAGTAAAAAACAATCGGACAAGATCTTGTTTTTATATAGTACACAATTGTTTGAATTCAATTTCTAATCAAACAAATCATTGATCATGTTCTATAGAAAGTTAAATTCTAAAAGAGTCTACAAGTTGGGTCAAGAAATTCTTGTTATTAAGTAATTAAAATTATTCTTAAAAAACATCTTTTAAGTAAACATTAGTTAAAATATTGAATGAGTACGGCTTAAGTAATAACAAACTTAGCAGTGATTGTGTGTACATGTAGCTCGTGTGTTCACATTAAAATTAGGTGAAGATGACGTAAATGGGTCAGAAGTAGATGACTGTCCCATTGTGTAAGATAGCACGTGTCAGGAGAAGGTAGAATCATGTTTAACTGTGTGGGGTTTGTGGACTGCAGTGAGTTTGTGAAGTAAATTCATCATTATCACAGTGCAGAAGAGATTGATTTTGGAAGTTGGTTAAATGGTTATTAGCAGTTTAAACAGATACACTTTTACTTTGCTCTCGATTTGGCACTTAATGGTGCAATGGAAATAAAATTTGATCATCACAGCTTAAGTTTACTGTGTTAATGCGGATTAAACCCCAGTCGAACCAAAATATGTATCTAATACATTCAATATATATAAATTAGGTGCAATTTTCAAAACAAATGGAACAGAGAAAGGAAAGGAGCCAGTTAAATAAACTGAATACATAAACAACAAAACGTGAAAAGAAAAAAGAACTGTTAGTACAAAATAAATTAGTAAGCACATCCAGTGTGTAAGAAAGTCATTTCAGAATCATTTAAGAGATCTTCAACAGCTGGAGTCTTACCGTACTGAACACTATAAAGAAAGCAACACATTGAAAAAACAGAAGGAGAAATGCCCCTATAATGTAATCTGTTTTAAATCTCCACTCTTCTCGAGCCCAAATAGCTGGGATAAAATACAGCAGACTTAGGCTGCCGTTCACGGCAACACACAGCACAAACATAACAAATGATACTCTGAAACAATAACATGAAAGAGTTTTACTACAAAAAAATTATATATCCAAAATTTTAACCAAAAATGGTCTTCCACTCCATCCATTTTTTCTACATAAAGTTTTGTTGCTGGGAATTCCTTCTAGAACAACAATGTAAAACAGGGTATCGAGTCATTAAATTTGGTTCCACAACACACCCAAAAAAAGAAAGCAAGAAAACACAGCGAACTGAAGATTTGTCCAAAAAGTCTAGTTCAAACAATCATGATATATCCACAGAACATACAATGTAATAGACTAGACAGTAAGACTCCTAATATCCTTTGATAAAAACCAACACATGGAAGAAGCACAAAAGACGTACTGACCTATAGATACTCAGCAAAGGCTCCAAACACAAAGCCTATGCAGATCTCCCGCTAAACAGTTTAGCCCGGAAACTGACCACTTGATAAACAAGTCTGTACAGGACACCCACAGAAGATTAAAGGCGAATTCACAATGGACACGACACGGTAGTCACGCTGCTTGAGCCAATGCATACTGGGGCCAGTTGCTCAAAGCAGTATTAGCCACTAATACAAGATTAAATCACAAAAAGCGGTATCAGAGATAGACCGTCAACATCGCGGACGTCATCTAATCTAGGATTCAATTTAATACTGCTTTGAGCAGCCAGCCCCAGGACGCGACACGATTCATTCCAATGTCACAATGTTTAAGAATGACGTCACAATTGTACGTTGCTGGCAACTCAACTGACCCACGTCAGTCGCCTCCAGTATGAACTGTATTACTTAATATGTATTGTTATATTTGTTTCTGAGCGGCGTGATTGTCATGTCTCGTCTGGTGTGAATTGGCATTTAGACTGTCAGCTCAGTGAAAGAACTAAATATTCCCAAATAGAATTCTTCAACCAGCAAAGAGGTTACATAGTTCAGATCCAAACTTATCTTGGAAGAAGCTGCACAACACAATACAAGCACCACCACAAAAGACTGTTGTAGAAGATTAAAAGGTATTAAATTATAATAGGGGATGTGTGCTACATGTAGTAGGACAAATACTTGTAGGTGAAAATAAATAATAAGTGCAATGGATAAACAAATATATATACGTAAAATTGAACATGCCATGTAATTTTTTTGATGTTTTTCGTCAAGAAGTCATTTTATGATAGAAGGGTAGGGAGAACTTCATAATAATAGGAAGGTATATGCGTTCTCCTAATGTATATTTGTTTTGGTTTGTTGTTTTTTAACTTGGTTTTAGCCATTTGAAAATGATGTAATCTTTTGTGTTTTGGAGATTTGTTCCTGTAAGGTGATGTACAGCAACGAAGAGCGTACAAGCTCTTACCGTATATGTGGAAATGACCAGCGCTATGGTAACGAAGAAGAGCATTTCCAATAAACCAAAAATAACAGCCCAGTCCCAGCCGTATTTAGAGAGTAAAATATAGCAGAATTCCACAGTTATCAGACAGTTAATCAAACAGGTTATGATAAACCCAGCAAACCAAACCCTGCAAAAGACGGCAGAAATATAACCATGATTCTTAAGTACACTAATTCGCATTCAAACACTCGCACTTGTAATTTATTTTATGACAACCTCATAATTCATGAACACACATAATTACTACACAAGAAAGATTCATTCGCATAAGACATCCTACTGGATTTTACAAATTAATTTATCCTGGTTAAATCATCTTAAAATTGATCTTTATTATTCATTAATAATTGGAATTTTTATATTAAGGAATATTATACTTGTACTCAATGAATTTCAAACCACTGAGATCTTTTCATGAAGCAAGAATAATCAATAGAAAACTGAATTCACTAAATTATTTGTTGACAAAGTAACAATTTTTTTTTGCAATTAGGCCCCAGTTCATTCTCTATCAACTTGACATAAGCTGACCTACCTATTATTATAACCAACACAGTTGTAGATGTAAGGGCAGTGATGATCAAACTCTCTCACACATCTGTTACAAATACGACAATGCTTAGATCGGAGTGGTTTCACGGTGCGACATGTGTGACACAGACCACTTAATGGGTTCTTCCCTTGTTTCCATTCATCAAAGTGAGCCACCTGAGTAAAGTAAACACAACCTACTAATATAAACACAACCTACTAATATAAACACTATTTTTTTATATTTTACTCTCCATTTGATAGGCAAGAATCAATTTTTATTTGTGCCAATGCAGTCATGTGCACGATTATTAAAACGGTTTTCTTTGATTTTTTTAATGATTGGTGCTTCACATCTTCCTTAAAGGTATTTCAGTAGTTTGTAGCCACTAATACGTAAACAAACAAACAAACCTGTGATATTTGTAACCACCAAAATCAAATCAAAGTTTTGATGAAGATCGATATGAATATAGTTGATATTATGATATCTTATCAGAGAATCATCATTCCCACTTAACTCTCACCTGTTTTATTGCTAGATCGTATTCAGGAATATTGCGTGGAAGAAAGCCTGGGTCTATGGAGTTAGCATGGTAAAGACACATCCACATTACTACATTAGACATCAGGAATATTAAGTGGGTGACCTCCATCTCGTAAAATGTTTCTGGTAGACACTGGTAGAAAACAAAATCAAAAAGAGTTTAAATAAACTCAACATAAGCCATCAACGGGGGTGTATAGACCCTTAGTGGTCGTTTATGTCAACAGAAAGAAAAAATATTGTTGTATCCGTAATAGCAATAGATACATCTTTAGTGTAGAGTGTGCATACCATGTTAATAAAGATATGCATTTAGAGTTCTGCTACAGAAACTTGATCTACTTCTACCTATGACTGTGTCCAAATTTGTATCCTAGGAAATAAAACAAAATGTTTGTCAATCTGCTAGGGTAAATGTGTCCACCAAGTTTCATAAAGGTAAGCCGTATAATTTTCGAGCTTTGCTCCCGAAACTGATTGGGAATGGATGCTAGTCATACATGTACATAATACAACTGAATTTCATCGGCCATATAGCTCAAGGCAAAATGTTGGTTTGTATAAGGATGACCACAAAAATCAAGGACATACAAGATTAAGCCACCAATGAAGCCAAGCTTACTTGCAGTTACAAAAATGTATATGTCCTAGTGTATTTCAACAGTCATGACAGTAGAAAGAAACTCTAATGTGAAGTCACTTCAACTATTGGTTCCTTTGCGAAAATAATGTTCCTCCAGTGCTTAGTATGACCACATGAATGTCAGCTGTCTTACAAACATGTAGCAAGAGGGCTTGTGATAAACGAACCTATGGATAAAGCTAGCCTACGTTATGGACCATGGTGTCAAAATGCTGTGTAAACTGATAAGTAAAGACTCTTTCTTGACCAAAAAAACAAAACAAATAATGATTTGCAAATTTCAAGGACCTATTATTTACTCATGCAATGTGCTTTCTTTGTACATGTAGCTGAACTTAATTACTACGAATGATTTTGTCTGGTTGATCTTTTACATTCTTTTCTACATGACTGAAGAACCCTGTTGCATTTACTGTGGAAGAAACCTCTGGGAAAAATCTTCCCTACAACATTATGTTTTCTGTGGATTGAAACTCTTCAACTGCACTCATGGACTTGTTTTAGAGGCATTTTTTAGAAGTTGGAAACATAACAAAACATATTAGCAAGTGAACTGATACATTGTTTATCAATATTACCAGAAGTTGAAAGAAATCCATGAAAGTTATGTTTAGTTGCACTGATAAAGAAAAGATGAATACCACACAATTCCACCAACTGATTTGTAGCTGCAAAATACCTTATTTATTTGTTGTGAGCTGAAGTTGTATAATAACTTACCTTGAGCACATACATGGGGTAACCCCAACATAAGAGATTCACAACAAAGAATAATAAAGGTCCTTTGTGATTCCCAGGAGGTCCAACTACTATTGACCTAAAACAAACCCACAGTTAATTAATTCAGTGAAGTGTTCGCTCAATTACCTATTTATTTAATTTGGGTGTAAAGTGATACCCATGAACGATTGACATGATATGTTTGTTACAGCAATTGGTTGGTATATCCCTATAGTTGTATGAAAATATAAATATTTCAATGACAAAATAATTTGTCAGGAATGTTCATACAAAGCTTGCAAAAAATTAATATATTGTATGTATCAATCTGTGTTCTCAATACCTTAACTATATATAATAGGACCTTCCGTCTCAAATATAAACTTGCACAATAAAACACTGTAATTCAAATACCATGCTATGGACCGTGTACTGACATAGTGGCACTATATATCATTATTTAGCCTTTTTTGAAAGTTTTCAAGTTGTAGCTCCCGCGTAAAACTGAGCTGCTTCATGTGGAATGATCTTAAGAATAATCCAATTGAGTTTGAGCACGATCCGTCTAGATCAAATTACCGTTTGTTTTGTTTGCTCCTACTCTAAAAACAGTTGTTCATCAATCTTTCTACAAGTAAATATTTTTATTTGCTTTATTCCACCAAACATTACAATCAATAAAAAGCTCCATTAAAATAACTTACCAGAAATCAATTCGTGGTATAATGCTGGCTTTTCTTTTAGACTCAAGTTTTAAATAGTCCACCACATCTTCATGTTTCCTGCCTTTAGCTAACATGAGCGGTGTTTTCCCATTCTTATCCGCTAAATTAATCTCCACACCATCCTTCAATAAGAAAACAGCAAGTAAAGCACATATTTCTTCTACGAGAATGATATTAGCTATTCAACATATTACTTATTTAAAAATTTGGATGTTAGAGCCACTTGAAACCTTTCACTTTTGGACATTAAAGAAATCATATTTTTCACCTAAAGTCCCTTACATGCAAACCGTTTGGTTGAAATAAAAATGATTCTGATGTGATCCTGATGTGTGTCATGCAGGTAACAATATTTCCTTTACACAAAACAGACCATGACGACTACATATCATTTTAAAACAAGAACAAAGATTGTACATCAAAGATAATTTTTTATACAATAACTAGTGTATTACCTGTTCACAGAGTTCCTGTACAGACACTAGGTTACCGTTAATGCTGGCTAAATGAAGAGGTGTCTGCCCAAAATTATCCTGCTGCCGTGGGTTAAACCCAGAGTAAATCAGTAACCTCATTAGTTCAGATTGACCTGGCAAATTAAAAACAAAGTTCAGTTGACTGCTGGAAACAAAGCTTATTCTTAGACCCCAGGAAGAGCCACCAGATGGCCTACAAAGACCCAAACTCAATCCCATGAGACTTTGAACCACATGAAATGCCTGATTATCAGTTTTCAAGGAATCTTGGACCACCAAGTGACGCCACCAATATGCTACATATGCCAAGCTCAATCCAATACAACATTCTGTTACATGGAATAGTTGCACTAAGTTAACTGCTGGTCCGTGCTGGATATAAAGTTTATTCTTAGCCACAAGGTGGCGCCACATAATCCAATAATCATATTTCAAGTTGACAGCTGGAAACCACATTTAGACTTAGGCGCCAAATTGCACCACCTGTAGACCGACTAGGTGTATATACATGTAGACCAACTCAATCCCATGCGACATTGGACCATATGGGATACTTTCACAAAGTTTGATAAGAATCTGATGATCATTTCTTATGTTTGATTTATTTGATTGGAGTTTTACACCATATTCACGGTTATTTCACTTATATGACAGCATGCCAGCCCAATCGGTGAAGGAAACCACTGTAAACGACAAAACATTTCCGTAACATTAACATAACAGGACACCACAACAAATTAGCATCCTGTGCCCCTTAGCTCCGATCCCACCAGGGCACAGGAGGCTCCCACCCAACCACCCGCGACAATTTGCTTTATGTGGTCAGTCTCTGAGTGCTTTTGGTCATGTTCCCAAAAGAGCTCTTACTAAACTTACAAATACAAACAGCTTACCTTTAAATGCTGCCCAGTGGAGAGCATTATCTCCATCTTTATCTACCAGCTGAAGTCTGGCGCCTTTCCCCATAAGGTAACCTGCTACCATTGTCTGCCCATATTGAGCACAAACTATCAAGGGAGTGCATCCCTTATTGTCAGTTATATCTAATGAAACACCCGCTTGTGAGAGAACATCAAGTGCTGCGATATGACCGTGAACACATGCCCAGTGGATGGGACGTGCACCCAACTCATTATCACTGGTCTCATTAATGGGGCCTTTACACTCTATGATAAACCTTAGGATGGTGATATGACCTCCGAGACATGCCCAATGAGCCGGAGTATGACCCTTATCATCACGCACTGAAAACACTTCACTGCCATAATGTTCTACTAAACTCTGTACAGGAACCAGCAATCTAAAATTAAAACATATCAGACATGTCATATTAGGAAGAGAATGGGCCATGTGTAGGCCTACTCTATACTACCTATATATGCTTTAAAACAGTATGGGTATGGGTTTGTTTCATTGTTTTTATGGATAATATGTACACTTCTAATATAGCTACAATATTTACCCACTTGTTGATTTCAAACACAAAATTGTTTATCGTTCAAGTCGTATATCAGCTGATTTCACTGTTTCGTAAAGATTAAAACATCCATGTCTTGAAAAACAAATGCTCATAAATAAATGTTCTGCTTCAGCTTTAGTCATTAGCTTCCTTTAATGACAGGTTATTTCACTCAAGTTGGTAGCGTAGCACGTCTCTCTTTGTCAAGGGCATGGAAAAATCGTACAAAGTCAGAGAATTCAATACCACTATACGTTAAAAGAAGAATTATTGACTAAAAAATAGCTCTAGTCCTTTGGAATTAATACCAACTTAGAAAGATTGATTAATTGATCGATTGATTGGTGTTTTACGCCGTGCTCCAGGGTATTTCACTTATATGACGTCGATGTATTCCAACAGTAGGCAGCGACTCTTAACACAACCAAATCACTTTAAGTGTTAGATGTACAGTACGCACAGAAGCTAACTTCCCTCTTTGGACGCGGATCGACCAGACTCGATGTGCGTCCAGTCCCCGGACTGGAGACGAGACGCAGAGACACACGAGACGCACATCGGACGCACATCGCCCGCGACTTGTAAATGATCGTCCTCGGATTGTAGCCTTCATAAAATCA
>JAVFBZ010018852.1:0-11632 GCA_032466195.1 Katharina tunicata | reverse complement strand
TGTCCAACCACCCTCCAGAATAATAAACTTGTCCACCCATCCTCCCACATGTAGTATAATTAACTTGTCCAACCACCTTCCAGAATAATAAACTCTTTCATTCTTTGCTAACATAGTTCCTTTTGTTACATTTTTTTGTAATTTGATGATCAAATTGATCTGAAATGTAGACAAAGACATTCTATGACATGTTTATCAGAAACTATGTTTTGCAAATTGACAGAAATTAAATATAATGCTGTAATTTGCCCTTGTTGTTCACAGAATATGGTGGTATGGACTTGGATTACTCCTATAGCATGGCAGTTGCAGAAGAACTTGGCTCTATAAACTGTGTAGGAGTGCCCACTGCAGTTGGAGTCCAGACTGACATGGCTACTCCAGCATTAGCTCGGTATAATTATAAACCGTATTTGGTTTTTAATAGAGGCATTTGTTGGACTAATCAAGGTATACTGAGTGCATTGCAGCTGATTTGTCGCACAGCAAATTATGCTCAGCTTGAAACTTAATAATTGCTACAGAGGAGGATTTATAGGTATAATTAAAAAAGGGGATATAAAAAGTCAAAACGTCCAACTCTTTTACTAAATGTATGTATATACTTGTCGATTCTTCCGGGATCCTAGGTAGTTCAGTAGGTAGTGTACTTGCCCTGCTAGCCAGAATCCTGAGTTCAATGCCTAGTGGAATCATAATTTTCTTTCTCAATCTATAAATATCTACATGCCGGAACCAGATTTTCAAAATTTCTCAAACAATTAACACAATTGTAGGTTATACTTAAACAAGGACAACGCTACTTTATTGCCCCTGTTTAGGTGCGAGAATGATTCACAGTCATTACATTGTGAAAATTCATGGTCCTTCTATCGGGAGCCTCTGTAGCTCAGTCATCCTTTGGGCTGGCGGGCTGCAATGTGAGAGAAATAACGTAGAAATTCTTCATTCCTATATATATGCTGGTACTGTTATGGTTTATCTAACAGTTAGTTTAAATTCTCCCAGGTTCGGAAGTGAGAAACTGAAGCGAGAGTTCCTGGCCCCGGCTATCCGAGGCGATGTAGTCGCATGTCTGGGCGTCAGTGAAGCGGGATCAGGCTCAGATGTTGCCAGTAGGTAGCTCCTGTAACTCCTTGATGCAACTTATTATTGTCATCTCATAATAGTTAATTGATTCACCCGTTTGTTTGTGTTTTCCCGGACCAGATAGAACTTGAACAGTGTTTCTGTTGAATTGGAGTTGATATGTTGTTGTTGTTTTTACGAGGTATGAAAAAAACCGTTGAGAAACAGTGTGTGGCTACCATGTAATCAATGTTGTTGTTTTTCCACGCATAGACTAAGGCTGAGAAACAGGGTGGTTATTATGTAATCAATGTTGTTGTGTTTTCCAGGCATAAAGACTAAGGCTGAGAAACAGGGTGGCGATTATGTGATCAATGGCAGTAAGATGTGGATAACTAATGGAGCCCAGGCTGATTGGATGTGTTTATTGGCAAACACTAGTGGAGGAGCAAGCCACCAGAACAAATCACTAATCTGTCTTCCTATGGATACGCCAGGTACAATTACGTCCTTCAAAAAATGCAGACACAAAAATCTAGCTTTATTTTAAGTAGGCTAGCTTTATTTTAAGTAGGCCTACTAATATTTTAAATGGTCATCTTTGATAGACTGTTCTTATTTTGTGCTTGTCCAGTTTGAGAATGGGAATACATTTTATGAAATTTTGCCGTATCTTAAAAAAATGGCATTTTTAAAAATCAAAATGCATCAAAGAAAACCCAATGTTCACTGAGATAACTTGATTTGTATGCTTATTTTTCACATTTATTAGTATTCTTTTTTAAGGTGTGAAGGTGGCCCGTAAAATAGAGAAGTTAGGACTCCATTGTTCCGACACAGTAGAGATTTATTTTGATGAAGTGCGAGTGCCCCATTCTTACCTGATTGGTGAAGAGAATAAAGGTTTTGTTTATCAAATGTTACAGTTCCAGGAAGAAAGACTATGGTGTGTCGCGGCCAGTAAGTTACCTTTCCATCTCACTACTTAATGATGCTGGTGGTTGGACAGGAGTTTCATCTGCTCTCTGAGCTAAGGGTCTTGTGGCGTCCTGTTTTGAGTCCTGCCCTTGTCATCTTGTCTGTTGCCAGTGTCGTTGATGGTAATTCCCTTCAACTCATTGGCTGACACACCATTTTATGAGTGAAATGAAGTACAACATAAAATCCCAATGACACAAACACTTATTAATGTCAGCTATTAAGTCTTTCAACTTCTTAGTTTCTGACCATTATTCAGGGTCCAGTGCTTAAACGCCCTTGTAATGAATCCCCATAATTCTCAAGGGGGCCGCGCCATGACTGCGTGGTTGAGCGTTGGACTACGGAACCCCCTTCACTTAGGTATATAACAGAAGTTCGGGGTGGTTTTTACGAGGTTTCTTCACGTTTTTCCACCGGCAACGCAAATTATTAAGATTAGTAAGTCGTCATAAAGGTGAAATACTCTTGAGTACGTCGTCAAACAAAATTCTCAATGGTTCTCAATGCATTAATGGTTGTATTTTCAGGTTTACAGCCATTGGAGAAAGTGATTGAGATGACAGTAGAATATACCCGGTCAAGGAAAGCCTTTGGTCATCCTCTCCTCAACAACCAGGTCATTCATTACACCCTCGCTGAGCTTCAGACAGAGTTAGAGTGCCTCAGGTCTCTACTCTACCGTGCTGTCGGTAAGTGCTTGACATATATACCATGAAAAGTACCGCACATATGGGCCATGGGAAAGTACCTCAGATAATGTTCCTCAGCTGTTACATTGGTATGTGCTATGGATAAAGTACCTTAGATAAATGTGCCATGGGTAAGTATAGCAGATATGTGTCCTTGGTAAGTTCCTTTATAATAGTGTGTGCCATGGGTTAAGTACCTTAGATGATGTGCCATGGTAAATACTGGACATATGTGGTGTGGGGATTTGTTCAGTGGGCACCCCAGACATGTGCCATGGGAAAGTATATCAAAAAGGTGCCTTGGGTAAGTACAGTGTACACATCTTTGTCCCTCAGAGATATGTGCATTGGGTAATTACATGAGATATGTTCTGTGGGTGCCTGAGACATGTGCTGTGCATATTAAAGTACTTAAGATATGTGCCTGACGCAAGAGCCTGAGGTACAGTGTATATGCCATCGTTAAGCACTTCACATACATGTATGTGCCAAGGTTAAGCACCTGCTATTTGTGCTGTGGATAAGTTCTTCAGATATATGTCACGGGGTAAGTCACACTGATACATGTTTGTTCTGTGGGTATTGAAGGCAAGTACATGTACCTCAGATATGTGTCATGGGTGAAGTACCTTGGGGTTGTGTCATGGCTAAGCATCTGATATCTGTGCCCATGGATAAGTCATGTATAAGTACCACAAAGTTGTGGGTTCAGATATATCCTGTGAGTACCTGAGATATATTACTGTATGTAATAGGGTAATATTGAGAAGATTGGTTTCCCAAGGTTATAAATTCAAATTTCTCACAAATTAATAACTTGACCTGAATTTTACAAAACATGTTAAATAAATACCAACAAATAATAACTATATAGTATATCATTTAGGTTATAAAAAAATTGCAGGATATCACATACAGTCCCTTGTGTTGCTCTCTTGCAGAAGAGCAGGTGCTTGTCAGATTCCCTGTGCCATGGCATCAGAAAGCTGGTTTATTGTGATGTTCTGTGATTCATTGTTAGTTCATAATTGTTGCCTTTAATGTCAAGGGTTATCTCTCTTGTGTGCAATAAGCTCCTATTTATCCTAACCACATTACTAGCCTGCTCAGAATGTTTCAAGTTGCTAAATTACGTAATTTGTTTCTTGGTTCCTCAGCTCTCTATATCCAGGGTAATGATGTCACTAAGCTGGCTTCAATGTGTAAGCTGAAGGCAGGGAGATTGAGTCGAGAGATCACAGATAAATGTCTGCAGTACTGGGGAGGAATGGGTTTCAGTAATGAAGTCTTCGTTAGTCGAATGTACAGGTGAGTTTATTTACAAGATACCAGTAATCTCAATTAAACATGAAATTAGGTATTTTCTCCAAGTATTATGACTAAAATAAGAATGTTCAGTACGAGTCAACTATTCCTGCCGTGGCTCTGTGGTTAGCACGTCTGACTGCAGATCCTCATTCGATGTACCGCACGGGTTTGAGTCTCCCAGTGGACCTGAAGTATATGAGGGAGTCACACGATGTGACTTCGGCAATCGCGGGGGCGGTTTTTACGAGGTTTCCTCCCGGTTTTCCGCTCTATTGAGTAGAGCAGATTAAGAAGTGGAGAGTCCGTCGTCATATAAATGAAATACCTTTGAGTACGACCTTAAACACCAATCAAACAAACTATTCCTGTATGACATATCATGTTATATTAATGCTGTTTAAAACGCGCTTATAAAATCCTAGTTGCACCTACATGTACATTGGCTATTAAACCATTTTTGTTTTATAGACAAAACTTATGACAGATCTTTTATAGCATTCACATATCTAAAACCCATGATAGTTGTTACCATCTTCCTTCCTGAGGGTGTTAATTGAAATTCCACTTCATAGTTTCTGCCCGATAATTTTGCCAGCAAAGGTGGTGGAATCAGTTCTGTTACTTTTCCTTGTTTTCTGTTAATTCTAAAGAGTTGAAGAACAAAGACTTTGCTTTTCGAGTTGCCAATATTTTGGTTTGCTATCATACACCAACTATTTTGTGTTGTAGGGACACTCGATTGTTATCTATAGGAGGTGGTGCTGATGAGGTCATGCTCTCTATCATATGTAAATACATGAACACACTTCCTTCACCTGCAAAGAAATGATTGGCTGGACCAACATTAAAGACAGTATAATGTACAGAATTGCTTTGTCCCAACAGCTTTTCAAATGTAATTAAAAACAGAATTGAAATGTTCTTGTACTGTAAACTAATTCATAATGTCAATGAAGGTTGAATTCTCTGTATCACTGTATTATGTCCAAAGTTCAATGTTTTATTTGTGTAAAATATATGCCTGCTTCAATACGTATCACATACATTGTGCAAATTTGTTTTATAAGTAATTTTTATGTATAAATGCACTACTCAAGATAGTTCACAAATATTAAAATGGGGAGTCAAAAGCAAGTTTTTCAATCCCTTTGGGGTACTCTGTTTACTATATTATGCTCAGTACATCAAGTTTCAATTTGTGAATATTATCTTGATCTGGCAAAATACTATTTGAGAAGTTTGATATCAAATTCTCCTCTTGTCATCAATTTAGTCAGTAACTAATATGAATTGTTTTATAATTTTATAAAAAGCGTTAAAAATATTTTTGTTTACAATTGTTATAACATGTTTGGATGAATGTATAATATTATTTTCTTCTTTTTCATTTAATTAGTTCTTAATTAAAGATCTGATCTCTGGTGTTACTGTTGAATATTATTATAATACCCTTAATGATCAACAAATTCGACCCTATTTACCACTTATAAAACTACATTTTATGAAAAGTTTAAGAAGTGTAGAAACACACTGTTGACATTTTTAAGAAGTTTACACTTTAAGCTACAAGAAAATATAAGTTTTAGTTCCCATCTCACATTAATACCTTCAATTAATGACTTGAAACATGTGTCCATAGAGGTCGAATTTGTTGAGCATTTAGGGTAATCAAGTGTATGTGATAAACGCAGATTAGAAATATGTATTTTAGCACAACATATTTGTTCTGCTACATTGATCAATTTTGAAGTGATAAAATGAATTCTATAGTGTGTAAAGGCTACCGTACACAGCTTAACTTCATTACATGATTAAGTGTACAAATGTTTCAATATCAGTACCTGTCCATCAGATGTGATAAATGTTTGGATCATAATTGAAAGTAACTGTAAATTATTCCAATAGGCCTCTACATTGTGTTCAATTTGTTTAAGTTACATCGTATCCTAAGAGCTGTTACCATTTATTTTTGTAGATCAGTTCAAGCCATGCTTATGCTGAGGTAAATTAATTTCATGGTGAACAATCTCAGGATAGCAAATTGTACAATTCACAAATTTGAGGATAGATCTCGGACCTGTCTCAATGGGGTTGTCTCCCGGGTGAATTTCCTCATTTTTTTCAAGAGCAGTCTAAAATGGACCTCATACATCCAGTCTACACATCCATGTGACACAATAAGCTTGTCACATGTCTTTTGTTATCCAGAACCTATCGCATACATGTAGTCTTGTGGAAGTTACAGGAGGGTGTTTGGCCATATTTGCAACTATCTTTGGCCAAATATGGTTAGGTTTCTTAGATAAAAATAAATAGAAGTTGCGATTGATAGATAAGCTAATGATATAGTTATATTTGAAAAAACCTTCGCTGGTATATATTAACGGCTTGGTCAAAAAGAAGCACTATTTAATGAGGTGATATTCGGTAAATTACCGTAAATTATGCTGTTGTTGGATAAATTACAGCTAAATAAAGTCACAAACACACCCAAAATTAGGGTTCCTTCGTATTTAGCAAATTTTGAAGTTTGTTCATAAATTAAAAGTTATGTTGAAATGCAAAATATATCCAACATGGGTGAAAGGCTTGTACGAGCCAGATGAAATACTGCGATTATTGCTGACCATTTTGCCCCATAAGTGTCGACAAAGCCTTTGATCCCATCACGATGAATGGCTGTATGTGGACCCTGGTGGCTGCTGAGTTTTCGAGGGGTGTTTTTTTTAAGAGGTTTCTTATCGGTTTCCCACTTGAAGTGCAAATTCGTCATATACATATAGGTGAAATACTCTTGAGTATGATGTTAAACACCAGTAAAAAAAATAGAGCACATCCAGTCAAAGTGTTATGTACGTATAGGGGCCTACTGGAAATGCAATGTTGGATAGGAAAACAACAATAATCTGACAAATTGGTTATTAAATATTTTGTGTGGCATTAATGATGGAGTTGTATAAGAACTTTACGTTTAGGATAACCACAAGCTTTTATAACCGCCAACAAACTGGAAGAAGATTTACCATCCCGTATTGTCTGCACATGAATGTTGAATTCAAGGACTACTGTAAATCACCTATAATTTCGACCATGCATAATGAAAGTCTTTAAAATAGCATCCAAAGTATTAACTTCATGGTCGAAATTTTAGGTGATTTAGGGTATTATCTATACAACCAGGTTTTTACTTAATAAATATAGCATTGTTATGATTGCATTTTGTGATATAAAAGAGTGGATATATAAAAATCCTGTTTTCATCATCCAAATAAAGTCTTATTATTTATTCATCAAAATTACAACAAAGTGGATTGTACATGTAGTCAGTGGGACTTACAGGTTACCACACACAGAAATAAGACAGTACAACTATGGAAGTTGTATCATTACGTTGTTAGATCAGCTTGCTGCTTAACTTTATCCTCCTTTTATTAAAATTAAAATCAAAATTACAAAATGGAAACAGCAATCACTAAATCACCTAAAATTTCAACCACTTATCGGTGTCACCATTTTGTTTGTTATAGAAGTATGACAGCATGCAAACACAAATAAATTTATGTTTTCTGCAACATTGACTCAGACTTCATCTGACTCCCTGATATTATTTCGAAGTTCTTTAAATAGGTCCAAATTAGTAATTTCACAGATGAAATTTTAGGGTTTATAAGATTGGAAATTTACAGAGAAACGATGGGAGAAATTATGTATCAAAATATTCAGATTTAATATTGCCCTGAAATAATCATTTGCCGGCTACCTTTAGTATTTGATTGACACTGTCACACAATAAGGGTTCCACCAACTTAACCATGTTCTTACAAATTGTAGAAGAATAAGGCATTTCTTGTTTAAAGATTTACATTACATGAAAATTGTGCGTATTGAACATTCAATTGATAAAATTCTACTTTTAAGTCACAAATTTAGAACAATTCACCTCGCACATCTACTGAATCATTGAAGGCCAAATAGAAATAAAAGCTATATACTGGTTGAACTATTACAACAGAAAATTAACTTGCATTTATTTTATTTTTTGCCGACTAAGACCCTTGCGGGTATCAAATTTTTTCGGAGTCTCAGAGAGTGTTATCCCCAAAAAACTGTTAAAGATCGCTTTCTGAATGACACAAAAATATTCCATCACATTTATTTCAAACACAGGTGAGCCATCAGTACAAAATACACCTTTTTGTCCAGACTGTTATTTATCACTTCACGGAAGTGTTTGTTGAATAACTCGAATCCATATAATTAAAATTCCTCCCTTTGCCAACTCAAAACATTAGCATCGTCACTGAACTGGATGCTGTGTTGACATCTAAATTTTAAACATACAGAAACTTTTAATATTCAAATCTTATTGTTAAAGTTTTCTGGAAACTGGATTAGTTTAGGACAATCTTGCATTATTTCAATTCATACTAGTATATGAAGAAAACACTTAGCAACATACATGTATATATTGGTTAATCGTAGCTGAGCAAGCTTTCCATAAAAAAAACTACCACAAGATTTTAGTGAACAATGTCTAAAAATTTAAACAAAAATTATAAATCTGTCTAAAGAAGTAAAATGACTAAAAAAGTTGCTCACAGCAAAGACCCCACTAACAATGTATTATAACTATACAGCATATGACCATGAACAATTGACTACTGTAGCTACAGTATATTAGTAGGAACAATGGACTACTGTACATGTAGCTACACGACATATGAACAATGGACTGTAGCTACTGTACACAGCATATGAACAATGGACTGTAGCTACTGTACACAGTATAGGAACATGGCCAGTAGCTACACAACATATGAACAATGGACTGTAGCTACTGTACACATCATATGAACAATGGACTGTAGCTACTGTACACAGTATAGAAACATGGACAGTAGCTACACAACATGAACAATGGACTACTGTACATGTAGCTACACAACATATGAACAATGGACTGTAGCTACTGTACACAGCATATGAACAATGGACTGTAGCTACACAACATATAAACAATGGACTGTACACAGCATATGAACAATGGACTGTAGCTACACAACATATGAACAATGGACTGTAGCTACTGTACACAGTATAGGAACATGGACAGTAGCTATACAGTATAAGAGCACGAAGAATGGACTGTACATGTAGCTATTTGATTGGTGTATAACATCATACTAAAGTGTATTTCAGCTACAGTGTATATGACCTAGGTGGAAAATCAAGAAGAAACCTCCTAAAAACCACCCTGCAAACTCTGCAGCCAAGGGAAAACAAACCTATTCCAGATACAGTGAAGGGGAGTGCCTAGTCTAATACTCATCCATGGAGCCACAGCACGGCCCCATATGACGAGCAATTGCCAATAACACTTTATTCAGGGTAGTATTAAAGGTGATACTTATGAAACGATCGTTTTCTTGTATCACATTTTACATTCGTTTCTATGTAACAACTCACATCATCACATGATGCTTTATATTATAAACATTACTGCTTATGTTCAAGTCCAATAAAAATACATTTTGTATCACATTACAAGAAAGTTAAGACCTCATTTATATACAATCTCTATACTATGATTATTGTTTCGAAATACCAGAAACAAAGATAATTGTACAATAAAATCTTTACCTCCAGGGTACCTCAGTCACACAAGTTTACCCTGGTCACCACATCAAATCTCTATTGTAAAGTTGGATTGGCGGCATGCTCTCTACATCAAAGCAAGTCAAATGAATTATCTGCCCTCAGTTTTGAGTGAGTTTCAAGTCAAGATTCCAGTGTCTTGTGAGAATTGTGTCATGGATTCAGTTGTGTATTTAACTGCCTCAGTATTCCCAGCACTAACTCTCGCAGTGACTGAAATAAACAAAGACAAAACTACACTACACATGTACACTATTGATCATCATGAAAATAATGGGAATACATGTAATCTATAATTGGCAAATGATTGATCTCCCTTTAGCTTCTACTTAGTGTAAAGCTGTTGAACGCCAATGATTATGTACATGTAATATATTTGGGATACAAGTGTCAAGTGTATGAAGATTGAGGACATACATGTACATGTAGCTTCAAGATTAGTTCTGTCCTGAGTTATGCCCCTTAACCATCTAAAACCCTACCTAATTATAGTGGCAACTTTTCCATCAATTGTTTTCAGGCCAAGTGCATGACAATGCCATAATCTGAAGATGTACATAAAGCCAGAACATGCATGCCTCTCAAGTTGGATAATCATTCTTTTTGACCATTTTTCTTGAACATTGATATACTTTCTAGTAAATCTCAGGCCCAAACAATGGCCAAGGAGTGGAATTATAGAGGGAGGAGTGTACAAAACATGAGGTTAAAACTAGAAATTCTGACAATAAATAAGACAGTTGAGCCAGTATGTATGGTATTGTTTGTTTTTACCTGAGGTTTACAGTATTCCTCCAGCCAGCTAAACACACAGGCTGATAACTCAGCAAAGTTCGCCACAGAGATTGATGCATTGAAAGACTGGAACAGGGTATCCATTATCTGCTGAAACTACAACAGTAATGGATTTACAGTATTAGTACTTTAAAAATACAGTTTTAACATTATGTCAGCAGGAAACCAAACATGTAAATTGTGTTTAGTTGTTGGACAGCTGGGTCACAGACTCACAGGAATGATCACTGCCCATACCACTGGTTTGTTTGATTGGGGTTTTACAATGTATTAATGTTACTTCACTTATATGACGACATGCAAGCCCAATTGGTGAAGGAAACCACCATAAACGACGCTGGCAACATGCCAGACAGGACAAAACATAACATTAGAAAACAGGACACCACTACAAATCGGCATCCTGTGCCCCCTAGCTTAGAGAGCACCAGGGCACAGGAGGCTCCCACTCAACCACCCGCCACACGACTGGTAAAATAAAAAAATGTATTTATTAATTAGTAGGTGTTTAATTTTAGTACTCAAGCACAATATTTGCCTGGCTTTAAATGCCATATGGGTGGTACATTAGGTATGGTGTCAGTATATTGTGGTTGAGTGGTACATTGGGACTGGTGTCAGTATACTGTTGTTGCATGGGTGGTGCATTAGGTCTGGTGTCAGTATATTATGGTTGGGTGGTACATTGGGACTGGTGTCAGTATATTGTGGTTGGGTGGTGTATTAGGTCTGGTGTCAATATATTATGGTTGGGTGGTACATTGGGACTGATGTCAGTATATTGTGGTTGGGTGGTGCATTAGGTCTGGTGTCAGTATATTGTGGTTTGGTGGTTCATTGGGACTGGTGTCAGTATATTTTGGTTGGGTGGTACATTGGGACTGGTGACAGTATATTGTGTTCGGGTGGTACATTAGGACTGGTGTCAGTATATCTTGTTTGAGTGGCATTTAGAAGCTGGGTGAATTACAAAAATTAATTATCAACTCCAGAAAAATTAATAAATCAACACCCGCGTGCATCGTATGCCAGAGTAACTATTAAAATTCACAAAAACCTGATTAAAGGCCGTCTACTTATCTGTAGCCAAGATACAGTATACTACAACACAGCAAAACACCTTAGCCAAATTTTGG
>JAVFBZ010018841.1:0-11632 GCA_032466195.1 Katharina tunicata | reverse complement strand
TGAACAAATTTAAATTCTTTCACGTGACTTGATTCCCTTGTTGCATTGGTCATTTCGGCCTATTGTTATGCGAAATATTTCTATTTTATTTCTTCATTTTCTTTGTTGTTACCTGCTATAGCTATGCCGATTTTTATTGGCGCGTAATTCACTTGGTGTCCTATAGGATCCGTTTATCTACATGCGATACAAATATTGCATGCAGTGGTAAATGTACCGCTGATGGACTTAAAAATGGCCTATCATTACACTAAAGCCAATAATCGGAGGTAACGGAAGGTACCGGAGATAGGCGAAGTTGAACTAGAATGTAATGTACGCCTAATCACATCAACTTACTTGCTAAAAACAGCAAAGAGGGATAACTCTTTCTTGGTGAAGAATCAGACAAATCAGCTTGCAAATACCGCTTAGCTCGGGGAGATCTGTGATACTACAATGTCAGTAAAAGTAAGAACAAAAAATCGTGTTTGAGCCGCGAATTATTTTCCTCTCACAATTATATGTTACTAAAAATAACAACTTCTGTCTAAAAATAGTAAAAGTAAAAAAAGTGGTAGTTATTTCAATCATATGACGGCCTCCACGCCCATGTAGGAAAACCATCCTAACCGTCACTAGCAATACAGAAGGCATGGCTTTTTGAGGCTTCTTAGTCCAGAATCGACAGCACAGGGACAAATGAGGTTCGCACCCAACCACCCGCCAGACTTAGTTGTGGAATATCAACACACTTTGCAGGTTCAAATATCTCTTAATGTTTTCCAATGCTCCGGTTAATATTTCTTCTGCGGGCTTTATCTGCACATGTATAAGAGGCTCATGTTAACACTTTATTATAAGAGGCTCATGTAAACACTTTATTATAAGAGGCTCATGTAAACACTTTATTTTCGTTTTCCGTAGAAATACCCATTCCTATAGAAGAAATTTGTTGAATGTTTTGTATTTCTTTGTCCAGTGACTTACTGCAATAGATTTTCTTGGCAGAACTCGCGCAGTTTCCAGCTTTTTGTGTTTTACGATTTAATCCAAACTGTTTTAATATTGATACGTTGCATTTAGGATAGAAATAATTGTATATTACACAGAAGTCCATTAACTAAGTTAATGGACTTCTGATATTGCCAAAGAGCTACTGTCTTTATGGGCTTATGATCCCCTATCCTTTGTTATTGTGATGTCCAGGAAATGTACGAAAGATCCATAATTGGTTATTAAAAGAATAGTTTTGTTCAATTATACTGTCTGGTGCACAGCCACAGTAACAACAAAATGACTGAGGCCACGATGTGTGAACAGTTACCATGGTTACGTGGGATCTGTGGAGATACAAGGCTTAAAGCACCCCTCCCCTTCCCTTCTAAGCCTTTTTACTCCCACTACGCGCGCTTTGCTCCGGCTTCGCGTGATTCTACCATCCGTACACGGCAGCCAATTGAGTTATTTTTACTCGGCTCCCACTGGAGTTCACAGATCCACTAGGGGCAAATAGCTGAACACAGAGGGCAAAACTACCCTTGTGTGTTCCATGCACTGGGCGAGTCACAGAGCTTGCCGCATGCACGACCTTACTCATCAATTACGTTACAGAAGTGCACGCAGAGTGATTGGGGACTAAACGATCCGTTCTGACAGACTATATACAAACCATAGCCCGTCACGTGGGGGTATCGCATTCATACCGGCACGGTACTGGTCTTGTTTCGTTTAGGGAGGTGGTGGAAATACCGGTACTTGAACAAGCGGATTACCAAAAGGAAAGGCCCCTGAAAACCAACCAAGGTAAGGCGTGCAGTTAATTTTTTTATATTATAATATATAGGAATATTCTGTAAACAGGTTGTTACATCTCCGCCTACGATGCATGCACAATAACTGTTTTTTCTATTAAAAGGAGAAGGGTTGATGAGGCTGCCTTACTAACACTACTACTGGCAGCATCCTATGTACTGGCTGCACACTAGCGCTCTCTGGTATCGGGTTTCCCTGTAACATAGTGTATAGAGCCCTGAATACTGATCCGACTACCGCGCTATGAGAATGTATAACGTCATTAAGTCTCAGATCAGCAGAGAGAAAACGCCTTCCAGTCTGATCTCTGGTGGGTTAGTGTGTCAAAGCCATCAAACCAACCTCCAGGCCACGGTCAATAGGCTAGTAAAACTATATTATTAAAACTCTCTGATACTGAAAAGATTCTAGTTCAGAAAATTTATCCCCAAAAAACGAAAATACTGTTAACGGCCACTTTCTAAACGACAAAAAATAGTTCATTTTATGTTGTTAAAATTAAATCCGGCTGTGGGGAACCGTGATAAAACTAAGCAAATAACGCAACATATATTTGATTTTGTACAAAGTGCTGTATCCTACAAGATTTCGGAGAGATGAACTCTATCGCCAAGCCAAGCATTAGCCAATACCCGGTGATGGAGTAAGCTCTCTCCGAAAACTTGGAGAACACAGCACTATATGTACGAATTATTATATTTTTTGGAATAAATGTAGAGAAAGAATATTGTGCTTGCCTCCACGGGGATTCGAACTCGGGTCTCTGGCTAGCAGGGCCAGCACTCTAACCGACTGAGCTACAGAAGCTCACGGTAGAACGACCGAATGTTTATCCAGGTAAAGGCTGCGAATCTTTCTCTACGGTATATAGGCACTGGCACAGGGACACTGAAATAGTGTCTTTTATTTATGTTACATTACATTCTTTAAAATCCATAAGCGACACGCAATATCGACAATTCATTTCACCCACGATAAAAGGGTAAATACGGTTTTATGCTCTTTTGGACATGCCCTTATCATCTCCACAAGGCCTTGATTAGTTCCTTCTCGCATTTCTCCGAGGATCATCGATGATGTGTTAAAAGTTACTTAAAGACAGTCTGCAAACTCCATCTAACAAAACATCGTATGTAGCGTTCCTAACTTGAAGGTTATCACATTGAGTTCAGATATGGTGAATTAATGATTTAATCTCGCCATTGGATATCTAGTACAATGCTGCTTTGTTTGAGTCAACACAAATCTGTTTATGCCACGGTTGGCAGCTAAACAAAGCTCCTAGGACATGAGTGGGCATTGGGTCGAACCGTTCATATATAGAGTATACACAACACTGCCCAAAGTTTAACTTCGATTTAGGGTGCAAAATGATGGACCGTAGCCTACAGTTCAAGTCGAAATAACAAAAAATCTGTGTTAAACTTCTTCCACCGAGCCGAATTGGTTGCGAGTAACTAGAACGGTCAACCTATTTTCACCTATGGTAGAGACCATGCATCGGATGTGTGATTCACTTTATACGATTTCTTAATTCCATGTAGTCCAGGTTTTTGTATTTTCTCATGAACTTCGGAATGTTTTAAACGCTTTCATTTCTCTCGGCCTTTTTTTTAATGATGTCCTGCTTTTAGTCCTGTATATGTATTGTGCTGTCGGAAATGACCAGACTGGCAGTCCTCTTTTAAAAAAAAAAACAATATATGCAATTAAATTAAATGTCCGTGTGTTCTGACACGAGGGGGGTAGTGTTGTAATTACAATCAAGTATATATTCAAAAGATAACATCACATTGGTCGGAGGTTAATGATGAGGTTGAATCAAATTCCAGACGGTTCCTATCAGTTACGTATCAGAAAGCTATTTTTTATGATCAGAAGCCATACTGGTAGATATGTCTTGTTTTCTCCATGCATACGAGATCTCGTGTGATCGGATTGGACCAGAAGCGTGACACATTTACCTTACGTAACTCTGCCACATGGTCTGCATCGGTTAACAGAAGAATGAAACTGTTGTACGGGTTGATGACATTTTATTACTGTTTGAAGGTTTGTCTTATTGACCTCTCTCCCCTTCCCCTGAACAAGAGTTGTTTGCATACGCATCTGTCACGACGGAATACACAATGGCCTAGATTAACCTTTGACCTGTCCAATAATAATAAGTCTATTATGTACCGTAATTTGTATCATTGTGTACTTTCGTGAAAGATGGACGACCAATCTGATCATTTTGTTGTAGCGGTCTTTATATATTCCTGTTAGTTTGCTATAAGTTTGGATTGCATTAATACTCTCTGTTGGATGTCTGGGGTGAGCTCCTCGTGTGTTGCTGCATGCTCACTTATCTAAGGGTCACCGGGAAACCGATTTGTTTTGACAGCAACGTGTTTTGAGCTGTGATTCTTACGAAAGACGTAAAACCCCCGAGTCGACCACTTATAATAAATACTACATGTATAAACTCATTGGTAGGATGAACAACTAAATACACATTACCTTAAACGCATAGATAAAGAAATTCTACAAACGTTTATCAACAAAATTTAATTTTTAAAACTCAGAGTAAGGATGTCGAGATATTTTACTGTATATAGCCTAAGCTGGAGGATGCGTACTTTGCGTTTTTGCAATTTCTCTCCTCACGGCGGATGTGACGTGTTGGTACAAATCTAGTCAATATAAACATTTCTGTTCCCTGGCCGGGTTATGTAACGCATATAAAGCCTGTGTGTATAATGGATGTCATTATCCGACCAGTTGGTTCAGTTACGTGGCCTGCTTAAGCTGCTCTATATTTGTATATGAAAGTAGAATGACTGGAAACCTCTGATTTGGTTAGCATTTTAGAAACCCTTGCATGCCGTATGAAGCAACCAAATGGTATATGTATATATACTGAGTAGCTGCATTCTATAATAGAGAATCAAATCATTTTCCCTACCGTCTAGTCTTTGCATGGCTCTATAAGGTATTGACTGTCCATCTTGTTCTTCACTTAGAAAGAGTGAACCCATTGTGCTGTTTGTAGCCAGTAAGTTTATATGTGATTAGATGGTACTGCTTTGCCATTTTATCTATTCTTTTGCTGCCTTTGACACACTTAAAATTGAATTGATCCTTAATTTTAAATAAGTTGGAAGTAAAATTTAGAAAATTCATTCACCCCGCACCTTTTTGCAGACAGTGCTACGACCACAAGAAGGATGGCTTATCATTACATTCGTGTTCGTCTCCCCTCATTCTCTAAGAAGCTATTTTAGTATGTAAGTGGCTGTAGCTCCTGCTGTCAGGGACGGTGAAGGAAATGAGAACACATTATGTATTCCATAAGACAACTTTGATGGATCTTCAACTTCTGGGTGTATTGACAGGCATATTTCGGTACAGATACTGTTAGCGTTATCTTCTTGGTAACCCTAGCTGCTACTTACTATCTGGAATGTTTTGGCTTGTTTTGAACTGGCTAGTATTGAACTTGTAGTTTCGAAAATGACTTTGAGACACGCGAATTTTCACACTATCACATAGTGTCTAGAGGCTATTGATAAATACATTTTATATTGAAGACCAGTAATGTTATGCATCAAAAGCGACTGCGTATAGGAGCGTAACTATCACATTGAAATAAGCTTTAATTCTGAATTTATTTGATCTATTTCTTGCTCTTCAGTGTACATGGGATATGTTCGATTCCCGCAGTGTAACTTATATAACGGAAGTTTTCAGGTGGCTGTGAAGTTCGCGGGGTGTTTTTTTACGAAGTTTCTTCCCGGTTTTCCACCATAAACCATACAACGCAAAGTCGTCACATAGGTTAAATACTCTGGAGCACGCATTAAGCGCCAATCAAACAAATAAATAATTGATGTAATTTATGTAAACTGAGTAAACGTTCACAAGGAATCAAGTAGATTGTAATGGCCCTTCTGGTTTGGGAAGAGTACGGGCATAAATTGAGCCGTGACGAATTGATTCCTCGGTGTATAATGAAGCATGGCCTGACGTGTGATTTAAACCTAACACCCAGCTTGTAAATACCAATCCAATCAGCTGGTCAGGCACCTCAGTTATTACTATAAACTATATCATGCTATATCATCTCAATGGATAGCTCAACGCTAATAATACATTTCTACACATTCCCGAACATTTCGTCCGTGCTACACACACATTCTCGTACAGTACGACCGGATTCTTGCTCTGTCTCTAAGCCTTATTGATGTCAGTAGCTGAATGGATTTGTGATCTATAAAAACGACGATTTCATAGATTTTCAAACCGGCACTGTCTCAATCTGAAATTCGCTACATAGCCCCGTTGTCAACCAGAATCGTCAAGGAAGACATGGTGTGAGGACACCAGGGCTCGAAGTGACTATCTCCTCACATATCCCGAGTTAATTAAGGGACATCAGGAAACCGGTTTGTTGTGGTGTCCTTGTTTTCGTGCTGTAAATGTACTGTGGTTTATTTTGTCTTGTTAGCGCCAAGGGTGGTTTCCTTCGCCTATTGGGATGGCACGCCGTGCTATAATAGCTACACTTAATATCGTGCGATACCCCTGCTGGGGATCCTCGTTTGATGTCGTCACGAACAATCAACACAACAGATGCTTCTGAGAATGTACCTTCGTAGTTCTAGGGAGAGCAAATATTTAAACGTGCAGAAAGATCGTTGGGACACTTTTGCTTCTCTTCACGTAAATGTATTTCTTAAAAATGTAATAGTATGAACAGCACTAATGTAAACTATCGAACAACTGTGAAAGTATCGACGGTACATATTTTAATGTGGCAAAAAACATACCAGACTTTTGTATACTTCCAGAGCTGTTGTTTTCCTTTACATAGAGTTGTTTGGAGCTGCGTGCAGGGCAGTACGATTTGGCCACAAGAGAGAAACTAGAGTTCCATATTAATGAAAAAAATAAGTGAATTGCTACGGGAAAGGTCGATGAAGTCATTTGACTTCTGACTGGTAGACGGTATAAGTTGGTCACGTGAGGGAAACGAGTCCATATTAATGAAACAAATAGGCCTAAGTGTACTGCTGGGGAAAAAGTCAAAGTGAGGGCTTGGTCGCTGTCGCGATGTATGGTTTAAATCGGGCGCTTTCTTACATACACCGAGTTTTAAGTGCTCTTCTTTTGTGAAAACCAATATTGTTCCACAGATAAGCTTCGAATAACAAAGAATATTGGGAACTCCAAACAAGACGTTTTCCTGTTATACCAGCATGACTTCCTCGTTCGGAGTTTCTATTGATATGTGTGTAAGTTGCTGTACCAAGAAGCTGTAGACATTTAGATCGATGTTAAGAGGTGATTTTCTCTCCAGGAGGGAAAAAGGAGTTAATTGGACACAAAAACCAAAAGGTATAAGCGGCTGTGCGGATCAGTTTTTATTTCGCGTCAACTATTCCAAGAAATATTATAGACATTAAAACTTTAAAATTTTATTCAACATCCAGTTTTCGTTTGAATTCTCCGTATCTTTCCCGAATTTACTCCGATAGACAGTGGAGTTGGAAGTGGATTGACCAATAACCAGATGTTCTCTCGTTGATCAGGTAGATCTAAATATAGTAGGTAAAAGCCACTGTAGTTGATTCGCGAACGTCATGCTCTGTGTGACAGTTTTCTACACTGTTCCATGATTGATTGATTGATTGATTGATTGATTGATTGATTTATGGGGTTTAAAGTTTTACACCATACATTAATTAGGTTATGTGACTCAAATATCGACGTCGCTGGGCAGTTTCCCTTAAACCTGTAATGAGGTCCGCTAAAATTCAACCACCGCGTCCACGAATTAGTTGTTATATGGTGAACACAGAGTACATACACGCTGAGGTATCTCCGTGGCGTGATTGTTTGTATCACAGCTGGTCTACATATCTCTACTGGCTTACTAAGTGTGTCTGGCAGCTATTTGCTTCATACCACGCTTTATTGACATATAACTAATAATCTGTCTAAATATCTTGTATGTTCTATAAATCTGATGCTCAGCGTAGATAAATTACGACATGTAATGATTGAGACGTGGCAGTTATTGTGGGTCCGATTTCCGTAGCTGCAGTCTCCTTGATCATCGCCCCACCCTAACCTGACCCCTCCACCTGCGCTAAACTCCACATTTGTGAAGTGTAATTGCAACGTTTGTGACTTCCTTGCTATTTATACAACATAGCTAATTCAATTGATCATAATTTATTTTCCAAAATTCGTAATAACTATACTACATCAATACACTTTGTCCTCAACATTTGTACTTTCTGATAGAAAAATTCTACTTTTAGTAAAATGCCCTTTTTAAGAAGGGTTAAACCATCTGGCTATAACTGGGGTTGACTTGGTAGAAAAAGAGCTTGGACTAAATTGCAGCTGGTTTCTTTTCTTTCCTTTGGTGGGAGCCTCCTCTGCCCTGGTGCTCTCTGAGCTAAGGGACACAGGATATCGATTTGTTGAGGTGTCCTGCTTTGTTAGAGTTCTGTAAATGGTTTGTCCTGTCTTGCATGTTATCAGCGTCGTTTACGGTGGTTTCCTTCACAGATTGGGCTGGCACGCCGTCATGTGAAATAACCTTGAGTGCTGCGTAAACCCCAATCAAACAAACAAACAATATTTTCTTTCCCCAAGAGTGACAACTGTCGTGTCACCTGTAGAGATGTAAGCTGTGATTGACGCGAAGCCGTGAATTGCTCACCAGGTGTCAACAAAGTCAATTGGGCATACAGTCTCCTTAGTGTAAGCTGATGGGCTTATGAATTGTGTCAACAATTCCTTATCTCAAATTAGTATCTAAGTTTACACCCATTGTTCTCAAAAGTGACAAATGCAGACAAACTTGTGTCTTAGGCTTACATAGGAAATAAATTATAAGCACACCTCACACAGCAGGTGAAAACGAATGTGGGCCTCCTTGGTTTATTTAGACGCAAATGAAAGAAGTGAAACACTGACAAATACTGTACAATGATAACTCGAAGCCAAACCGTCACCGGAACAAGGAATTGGGGGGGAAATAAAACTAACGGCTTGTATTTATCTGACAAAGGTTTAGGATATATCCCCTAGGGTGGTTCAGACTGTTGGCTTGACGTGTCTGGGGCTCACCGCAGGTGGTGTGAGTATATGTAACCGTCATTGATGGAATCGCCGACAGATGATGTTAACTGGACAACAGGTCAACTGTCAGTATGCAAGTACAAACACTATACTGACAATATCAAATGTTTTGTCATTCTATACGTACGCCATTAAGATAAATGAAGGGGTAAAGCATCAGCTTCACTCGGTCCGTATTTAGAATATTGACAAAGACAACTTTCAGAAAAAGACTGTATTTTTCAAATTTGATTGATTATTTTCAACATTTGAGGTACGTGGATTTACGTTGACAGGTTCTTGTAATGTCTTTTATATTTTCTCCTTGGTATTTCGGCGATTCTTCTTTTTTGTCAATGTATATACCGAAACTGGAGCCAGCCTGTTTATCATTCATTTATGTCTGTGATAATAATACCCTCGAGATGTGATTTTGGTCGCCAATAACTATTGGCGAGTAAGGTCTATTGAGAGTTTATCTAAAGACCTCAGATGAATTATCAGCTTTCAGATCTATATTTTCTCCTTGATATTTTGTCGATTCTTCACTTTTGCCAATGTATATGCCGAAACAGCACTTGATCCATCCTGTTTATTGTTAAATTTATGTATGTGATAATAATACCCTAGCTCGAGATGTGTTTTAGGCCGTGAATACCAACTGGCGAGTAAGATCTATCCACATTTTATCAATAGAACTTCAGATGAATTATCAGTGTTCAGTTTGTTGCCATCTGATTTGAAAGGAGCCCCATATCTGACTTAACTTCCGTACCTGTAAAGCAACACAGAAACTCGAAAGGACGTCACTAGGAGGAAGCAATGCAAAAAGGAAACTAACAAATTTATTAACATGTGGGATACCAGAAATACAAAAACCAGAGTTGTCATAATCGTTAGTATTTCTGGTATCCCCATGTATATTAATTTGTTAATTTCTTTTGTACATAATTTTCCTCCTGATGATGACTTAATTAATGTCGAAATATTGAGAGCGTCAAAAAAACTTTTTTTCGGAGTACCTTTGTTACTTTTAGGTTGGTGGGTCAACTAGGTACCTTACCTGTAGAGTGGTAACTTTAATGGTCACTACGACGAAGTTGCTCATTTTTTTTTTTACAACCTCTTTTTCAATATTTAGGAAACTGTTTTCTAACAAGTTTAAAATCCGTTATCAATGTCTGGTTAAGTATCAGTAGCGCTTTATAACGCAATACTTTCTTGACTTAACTGTTATTACTTGAATAACATGCATGAATAAGATTGACCAGCGACTATGTGCTTAATGTCATCGCTTCATTCATCCATTTTCAAGGCAAGTGTCCCGTTGTGTCATTTTTATAGCAGTTCTTTCATATATTATTTTAATGTCAAACCACCAACCAATCACAGATCAGATAAAGTCTATAAACCGAAAATTTTGATTGGTCGCACCATGATTCCCACGAGACTTCATTCTACACAATATCTTCACGTGACAAGTTTAATTGTTACGGCACATAATAAATATCATATTAAGGATTTCCCTTCAGTTTTAAATAATTTATCATCTGGCTGTTTTCGTCACATTATCGGTAACTTGCAAGTGTTTCATTTCTTTGGACCAGTTAGCCTCACTGTTATTTACATTCCTAGAATCTGGTTTAATTATGTGCCAACAATAAACGCCAAAGTAGGGACTTCATATCAACGCTACTGGATTATATGAAACCAATTCGAATGTTGCAATAAATCATATCTAATGATAATACGGGGCCGGAACAAATCACCAGGGAGAAATACTGATGCTTAATTAACTGACAATTTAGGCAACGTTATAAATCTTTATGCTTGTGTCCGAAAGTTTCCAGTGCAAGTTTTATAAATAGATACATTAAATCACGGGGATAAAGCGAGGCAGTTATTTAAGAACAATGCGCGTTGATTTCTCTCACAAATGAGCGCATCGGTAAATATTGACGTATTGGAGTCATTGTTGATTTATTCCATTATTACCACTCTCCAAGACTCGTGTTATTATTAGCTGACATTAGATGTTAATTTAGTTATTACACGCCCTGTATGGCGGTCATGATGACAGATCACTTAGGCCAATTGGGCTCTGTGTTATGGGTTTATTCATCCGTCATTGCCCTGGGGGATACTCATTCTATACTAGACTTTGTACAAGCATTCTGTGTACTGTGCAAATGGCCCAATGATGCTCAAGCACAGTTATTTTATGTTAAATGTAGAGAAAGGAAGTTTTGCTCGCCTTCAGCGGGATTCGAACTCGGGTCTCTGGCCAGGGCATTAACCAACTGAGCTACAGAGGCTTACGGTAGATCGACCGAAGTTTTATCCAGATAAAGGGTGCGAATCTTTCTCTACGACAAGCACTGTCACAGGGACACTGAACTAGTTTTTTTTTATCTAGATATTACGCACAAATGTGATTGTTCTTTTGGGTTATTCTGATAATTTGGTTCTGGTATATATATAAATATATATACCCTGCAAGCCAGAAACCCGAGATCAAATCCCGATGGAGGCAAGCAAAATTTTCTTTCTCTGCATTTATACCAACAAAAATATATATATATATTTGTATTTAATTTTTTTATAAAGAGTAATCACACTGGCACAGGGATATCGACTTATTATAACCGATAAATAATCTCATGTTCTAGATAAATTCTCAGAGACAAGTTTCTAGATAGACCTGAATCTCGAGTTGTTCTAG
>JAVFBZ010018840.1:3568-29769 GCA_032466195.1 Katharina tunicata | reverse complement strand
AAAATGAAGTTATCGTTTTTCGGAATAACACTACTTGTGTATTATGTTAAACTCTTCAGTGGAACTACAGGATTTTAGTTTAGTAAAATCAACAATAAGAAGACAACAATAGACATTAATATGTACAAATAAAGAAGGAGAAGGAAGACAAATTTAATGATACTATGAACTGGCGACGAGTATAATCTACTCTTTCTTTACTTGTGCGGATTTGTCATTTAGTGTTTCTTCAGAAATAAATCTTGTTTCTATAAAGATATAGTACACCGATAATTTTCATCACAACAGTAAAGATTCATTTTTCTAAACGTTCAGAAAAATGCATTTTTCAAAGCACGTGTAAACGATAACATAACTTTACTGTCAGATTAAGATAATTTGAGCATTTTAAACGCTGTACCAAAAAGGGATATAGCATAGTCTGCATTTAATATGGACATACTGTATGTCCATTCAAAATTTCATTGTATCAACTAACATGTTTCATAAATTTCTTCAAGCATATATACCCATAGAAAGGATGTATTTTCTGTGTTTCAATAATAACATTTTTTAATTATTCGAAAACAGCATTCCACTCGAATTTATCTGAAAACCTGTATCTGTCTCTTTATACATTTATTAGGTAACATGTTTGAACTGATGTGTATTTAAAGCTCTCGTGGTATAAAAAAGCTCTTTATTTGACGTAATGAGCGGTCACTCAATGGCGACTGAAAATTGTTAGAATTAATCTCCTTAGCAACGTAAACACAATACAAACAGTTGTTTGTTGTGGAGGCGGCATCTTTTCTTCACATAACTGTTTTACCAATGAGATAATTCTTCCATAGTCCGATACCACAATTGACCATGTTATTTTAAATATACTAAATAAATAAGTTTTGACCCCCATGTGAACTATTATTTAAAACACCACAATGTGTAATTTGTTTTCATCTAAGCTAAATGGTCCGTTTGCAGTGGTGAGGTTCAATCGGTTCTTTAAGATGATGTAATCCTGTTTATTCATACATTACAAGAACAATATGTCACTGTCTGGCCATACTCCAGGAGCTCATATCGATTCATAACCAGCTACTTCACGAGAGCTTCGGAATGTTGAAGAAATACATAGCTGTTAATATCAGTAGTTCAATAATGTGGGATGGACTGAAGTTCAGGCCAAGACTCTAGATAAACATTTTCGAACTAAAGGTACGTTGACAGTTTTGACAAGCCCAACTGAAAATTAAACAATGGTGAAATCAAATCCATTCTTTGTAACAACATACAAGCCAGATCATGTTTCCACATCGAGGACATTTAAACTGATGTTTGATGTTCTGTTATTTGTTGATCTCAACGGAAACACTCTCGACTGACATCAGAAGTCAATTTCCATCCTTTTAAAACAAGCCCTTAAAAAGTTGTTTGTTTGAATGGCAATTTTCTATTTATTCTTCTTTCGGATGTGTGTTTCACCATGGCAAGTATGTTGATAGGCTTGGCTTCATAGATATAAGCTTACACAGTAATATAAGTGAAAAGGAAAAAAGAGTTCCCTTACTTCTACCTTCAGCAATATTAAAATGCATGGCACATTCATGAAGTCAAAGTATTTTGCTGAAGTGAACGTTAAACGATTTAAACGCAATCAGTACCAGTTACTGGCCAAACTAATAAAGCCTTCAGCAAAAATAAATAATAAGAGGTCTACGATCTTTTCTTTTTTGAAGAACATCGTTAGAATTTTTGAGTGTGTTTAATATTGTCAAATATCCGTCCGCCTTTGTGCTTCATGCGCATGACATTAGGATCAATGGACATCGAATATGTGTGGCCTGTGTCTTTTATTGTATCTGCTTTAATTCAAAAACAATCTCTCACTTTGCATAACATATTTATCTACGTTCCCTGGATAAATTACGTTTTTTTTTTACTTGTGCCCATCCTACACTGTTGGACAACAGTCCTTGAGAACTATGTTAAGAGACTCGAGTCAAATTGTGATGAATCGATATTACTTCCCGGACGAATCACCAGACACGGGCAGATTGCTCTTGTAAAGTACGCGCAAACAGGATTACCTTTGTAGTTTTTTTATATATATATGAAAGAGTATTAATAGTCTTGACATGATGCCCTTTTATATAAACCAGAATTTTGAATGTACAATACCTTTTGTTGAATACGTTATCAATCTATCCCCAAAGGTCTAACAAAATAAGAACTTAATGTATATGAGAAGATTAAAAGGTCTTAGTAACGTACGTTAAGCAGCTGTCCGATGTGTTAAAATATGTTAAATATTCCTGTGATACTTTGGCTTTATAGAGCCATAGCGCTTTGCCCCCTTTGTTAATACCCCCAGGTTCTGAATCCAAATCCTTCTCTTCATGATACATTTATCAATTCGATTCCTGTTCGAGCCCAGTCCATGTCACGCAATACTGACTTAAGTTTTTCTTACAGCTATCTATAACTCCAACATTCCGAGACCCACGCGTACAGTAGATGATAATGGATTAAGAAGAGCTCACGAAAGTAGTCCAAGGAGTGACATATAATTGTTCTTGTAAAGCATGACGAAACATGTTCAATAACTGTAGTTTGGTTTTAGAACTGAATAGTACACTTTACAATTGGGAAAAGAGTCCAAAATTCATCTGTTTAGAATAGATTTATCTGGGTTTCTCCCCTGAAATTCAGTCCCTTCCAAACTATATTGATTGATTGATTTCTGCGAAGGGTTTGGCGATTTTAAGTCATTTCAAGTCCAAGATATTTCACCTATGCTTTGACTTCAAAATTAATTAATGCTTAAATGAATAGTCACTCTTTAAACAACCGTACCATTCCTCTAAATATTTATACAGCTATCTATTACTCAAGAATTCCGAGGTTCGCGTTAATTAAAATTGTAATAAATTAATATGCACTGTAATTATGATCGGATCGCACCTCCATGGCTGCTCTTGCAAAGTATGAAATAACATCATAAGCTTTGTAAAGTTTGGCCGTATAACTGATATGTTTTCTATATTGTCGAATTGGCACACAAGCCTCGACTTTTGCACACGAACTGTCTTTAATTACATTGTGGTCTGCGGTTTTTGTTATTGGAACCCGAGTGGACGCGGTATTAAATAGAAACAAATTCCAGTTATATGTTTTCACCTATAGTATAAGTCTGGGACGTCATGTTACTTGTTCGAGAACACAAATCTACTCATAAGCTTGCTCTACTGATGAAATAACGTGTGGATAAAAAACACTGCAGATATAACATGTGGCTGTTCCATATTTAAGAGAGCAACCTGGCTTAATTGTATTTATATATAAGTAAATTGTTTTAGTTGAAAACCATGGTCTCTCTTAGAAAATAGTGAACGGTCCCTACTGTGAGCTTAAATCCTTCTACAATATACGCAAAGGGGAATTTTTTTCATTAAACAAGCATCGATCATTTTGACATCCGCAAGTCTTATGTTGATGTGGTGGTTATCTGAAATTAAGATCAGACAATGGCAGTTTGTTCTTAAATGTTACAAACACTGTGCGATCTGTAGTCGAAGTCCGGTCGCCTGGTAGGCTACACGTCGTAACTCGGCAGAACCTTGGGTAAATTGCCATGTAGCTTTGTTCAATCGATACGGGAGAACAGATTTATCCTTGTTAGTTATACGACAAAGACAGGAACGTATCTACTTATGGAGTAACCAAAAATGAAGGGGCATACCGCCTCTTTTCAGGGCATCAAGTATAATATCATCTGTTTATGATATACTGTTTCAGTTTGTTTGTATTAACATCTGTTTAAAATAAGAATTGTTCGATCGATATTAGACTACAGCGCCATTTTTTGTAATATGTTTTTTAATGTGTAATTGTATGTAATTTTTTGGAATGTGATAAACACCCGTTAGAACATATTTTTATTGTAAAAAAGGTTCTTAAAGTGGTGTCTAAAAGATTAAAGGTTTATAAACTTTATAAAAAAAATTATTTAGAGAATTTGTAAATGTTCTGATAAATGTAATCGTACGTGTTTTTTATAAAAAAAGTGTTTATATTGGCCGTATATTTAAAGCTGTCCGAAAGCTAATTAAATCCGCAAGATTTATTGTCATCGGTGTTTAATATTTTAATCAGAGTTAATTGAAAAAGGCTGATTATATCAGTGTGACTTGAGTTTTGGTATCGTATAATGACAGATGAACATGTTCTATGAATTGATTAATGGCCTATTGCAGACTGATTAATGGCCTACTGCAGGCTGATTAAAAGGGGATTGGGGGAATAATTAATAGTCAAACTTTTTATACTTCTTACATAATCTAGCTATCACGTAATCATGCAAGAGTATACAGGTGGGATCGACGATATATACTGTATTTTTTCATTCTCGTTTGTTTTTCTCCACCTAGTACCTTATTTGGTTATACTCAGCGAAAAACGATAAAGTGAACATAACAGTTTGATATTTCAGAAATAATGCATTGGGTGGATATAAATACCAGAGGAATGACATTCGATAGTTTAAGTCTGATATAAATTCACTTTGGACGTTCGGATATTGTGCGTAGTTTGGTTTCATCTTATCTAAACCCTGTGTTGTAAATGTTCCCGTTATTAATATTGCATGTTCAAAAGAGTCAATATCGGAAAACGAGACAATAATCCATTGTTTACATAGCTGGAGCTACACGAGAATACATTTGCCCAGCACTCCGAGCTAATTAAACTTTCTCTCCATCAAACTCGTTAAACACTGGATAAACTCTATAGGGAACAAATCTATAGCTTTAATATTCATCAGTTAAACATTAAGTGAGCACGCTTCCAATTAATTATAAATGACTGCCAATAGTTTTTCTTCTCGGATGGGTAAGCCAAAAAGAAAGCATTCTAACCTAGCATACATTAGGGTCTATGCACTGTACCATATATATAATAGTGTTTGTGGGTTTTTAAAAAATATATTATTCTATCGTTCTTTTGACAGATATCATAAGGAATAAACCCTATAGACCTCATAGACAACAACGAACCGCAATAGAAGTTATTTTTATTTCAAACTGTCGATTAAGATTCCTTATATGATAACATATTCGAAATAAAACATCTGTAAAGATTGTCATTTAAAGGCTAAATCGTCATTAACATGTCCTAAGGGTTTAAAGAGTTCAGAATAAAAAGACCAAACATCGCAAACAATAAATTAGTATTGATCCACGTTCAATAAACTACTCTTCGCTAGTATTCACCATTAGTGGCAATGTTTGTTTAATTCGCCGCCGTTTAATAGCTTAGCACTTACTCAATACACTTTCCCATGTAGCCCAGGACACGCCTGTTTGTGTTTGTCAATCGGTTACTCCCCTTGGTTTGTGGTGTCAAAACATGTCACGTGGGGGCTGTCATTTGTTTCGCATGGAAACGAGCGGGCTGCTAACATGATCACATTATAATAGGTGTGAAGATCGATGATGGTTGGCTCCTTTAATAGCTTGAGATTGCAATAAAAAATTCACCAATGTAAAATAGGAGGATGAGTGATCCAAGGAGCAGAATAACGGACTTAAGGAGTCGCCCGTCTTCAGAACAGGTGAGATCAATGATCCAGATCAGTGCTATGTTGTTGTTGACACATTGGTCAGTCGGTGCCCCCTGTAATAAACACGTCAACGACAGCGCAGCCCAGTAGTCGAGTCACGAACATGTTTATGCCTCCTCACACTTGTTTATAACAGTTCTATCAATTTTCTAGCATCACTTGCTGTACTTACGCAGTTCTATTTGTCTTATTAAGTAGTCCCTGTCACAGGCACTCAAAGCCTATCTAGCTAGACCCTATATATAGGCCTACTATTAGTATTATAAACAATAGTATATACCGTTTATCGGATATATTGCTTTGAGTGCTTGTGATCCACTTTAAGTTTAACGTCTATTAAACCTGGGATATAGTATACTATATATATCTATATATATCTATATATACTATATCCCAGATTAAACTGCCAGTAACCCTGGTATTCAAACGCAAATCTTTTACTTGTTGAATATATCCTACTTAAAATATATTTCTAAATTAAAATATTAAGTTTAAGGATAAAATTTTGTAATTGTTATGATTTTGGATTTAATAAAAATCGTTGGTGACCTAAATCATGTTTGAGGTGTGTATAAGATGATTTTCAGATACTGAATACCGCCATGGCATATAAATGAAATACAACCACATTTTAACTTTGCATAATACAACTTGAAAACAAAATAAGAGTAACTCTGAATACTGAAGTCATCACGTTTGACATTCTATATTTCGGTCTATCTATGTAGCCTTAATCAGGAATATTCCTTTTGATGTCAATATAGATAGAGCAGAGTTTCTACACTAGACCTATAAAAAGGGTGCCTGAGCTATCAAGGTTGTGGAAAATTAGGTTTTGAAAGGTAGCACTCTTAAGGAAAGGCACAGGGCACTCAAAGTAATATGGCCATTTGATTAGATGCTATGTAGTACTATAAGACAGATTGCTCCGAGTGCCTGTGGGGAAGGGCAACAGTTTTTCAAATCTTTGATAAATAATAATTAAATGTGCCATACCTTTCTTAATCACCTTTCTGAATTTGACAAAACTCCTTGCAAAGTTTTTATTTTGAGGTTTGTGCCTATTTATTAGGTCTACATGACTACATGTACAACAGTACAAGTATAAGTTGTGAAATGGGACCCAGAACCCCTGAATACATTAAAAAATAATCTATTCAAAAACCATCTTAGAACTACTTTTGTTGAAATTCTAACAGGAATATCTGTATTATTTTTATAAATGATGTGTTTTGTGTTTATGGGCGATTTGCTGACTCCTCCCACCCCCATGCCCACCCACCCAAATAAATGAATTATGAAAATATAAATTTCCTTTTGATAATCATACACTTTAGTATTGGATATTTTCTGAAAGTATTTTGGGCCATTTTAGTCAAATCTGATTTGACATGCTAGGTTTTTGTCTTCATATATTTAATTCTTAGTTGTGTTCATTGAAAGGTTTGACATACACATGTACAAGGGTTAACTGGCAACCTTAACAACTGAAGTCCAGTTTGTATTCATGATGTGTACACATTGTGTTGGGGGCTATTGGTGTTAAACAGTCAACATTAAGCACTTGGTTTCTACACACCTATGTCTCCAAATACACCTGTATTATTTGTGTAGGTAACACAGTGACAAAGTGAAAAGTCACAGTCCACTCCACTCAGCATTTAGCTAAAGTAAATATCTTATTAATGTCCCTTTTGTATACTTTATAAGGAGTAAAAACATACCATACAAGTACATTGCTTACAGACATTTTATTTTTACATCTCATTTCTACAAGATCCATATTTTACTTATCCTTATCGAACAGTAGACTCTGCTTCAAGGAGGACATTTTGGATTTAAATTTTTCGTAGAAGATTTACTGTAAGTTACCCAGCCTTTGATTTGACAGACCCCTTTCTCCAGGGCCTTGAACATAAATTGTGAAGAGCACTGAAGACCTTTCCCACTTGAAAGAAACTTTATTAACACATGGCTTATTGTTAGAGCATTCTGTTTGGAATTCTATTTTCAAAGCATTTCTAGACCATGTTTACAAACAAATATAATGTACTTTGTGTACAAAAGGCTTATTTTCAAAGTGATGCTAAGTGATCTGTCTATAATTCTACTTGACTTTACCAGGATTAACAGGAACTACCATAATCTATTGTGACTTTTACATTGATGTCATTATACAAGTTTATTAAAGGTTTTTGTTATATGTTCTTAAAACAAGAGGGAATTATTAAAAATTGAAAGAGAAAGCAATAAGAAAAAATTTCAAATCTTTAAATAATGTCCACAATGTATTTTGATATAAATGATCAACCCGCACATTGTAACATTTCTCTTTCTTTTTGCCAAAACTGACCACATGTAACAATGACTTGAATTGATCTAAACGTTATTTTAGCTCTGGCTCTCTCTTTCAAATTTGTCAGTTAATCTTGTTTAGACTTTACTATGGTCATTCTTCATTATGACATTAAACACCAATCAAATACCGGTACATCAATAAATATACAATTATTCCATGTTTTAGAACTGCAGTTTACTCAGTACTGAATGTACTTGTATTATATAGTTATGTGAGCATTAAATGAGCATGCGTGCAACTTATTTCACTTTAAGGGAGTGGCAATGCTTTTCTTCATACTCATAGTAACTTATTCTTAATCTCATTGATGGATTGATTCAACAAAGTGATTATCGAAAGCTTAGTGTATTATACACTATGCGAGCGTGTTAACTTGAAGATTAACTGAGTAAGAACATAATTGCTATAACTGGCCTGTATAATATGTTCATGTAGTGTTTTTATTAATCTCTCAAAGATTGACAGGTGCTGTAATGTTTAAATACCTTTCTAATAGGAAGAGAAATGTTGCAATGTGTGGGTTGATTATTATGTCAAAATATATTGTGGACATTTTTTAAAGATTTTTTATCTTTCTGATATTTCTCTCTTGCTTTAAGAACATAAACATGTAGAAAAACACATTTCAAAAACTGTAATGTTTTCACAGTAACATTATAATGGGTCTACACAAATGTATGCATTACTAATAAATACAGAATCATCCATTGCAATCAATACACAAGTATTAGAAACTGAATAATTCATTAAAACCAATAGATAATTATGAAAATTGAACGATCTCAAACATTATCATTGAAAACAATCATTGAAATTGATAGATTACATGTATTAGTGGAAACTCAGCCAATCTACAGTATTAGAATCATGAGATTAATATTTAGACTGGAAAATTGATTCAATAATCATTGAATTTTGAAGGAAACGTGAAGTAAAAAATTCAGTCAAATAATGTCTGACTTTATCAATGGCCGCAAAGAGAACCTAATTTGTTTAATAGCAAAAAAACTCTTAACATGCTAAATGAAACACTGGAATTACATTTAGCATTGAGACAGAACAGTAGCAAAACTGTGTACCTAATGTATAATGTTTAGTTGGCACAAACTTTAACTTTATAATACACTTAAATAGCAGTGTTTTATAGTACAAGCTTTTTATATGACATTAAGCATAATATAAATATTAATAAATTAATTAAAATAAATACAAACTATTAATATTAGAAAGTTTTTAATAACTAAAATTTTATTTCCAGATGGGCTTAATTTTTTTTTAAAACAGGCAAATATTGTTTTTAAAAAAAGTGATTTGATTTTAACTTTATCATAGATGCTCATTATTTTTCTGGTCAGTTAAGTTTTATTAACTTGGATTTCAGAAAAAAAGATTCTGAATTTGAGTTCAGCTTATGCCCTAGTACATATATACATGCTTCAAGACACACAATGCATTTATTAAGAAGGTGAAATATTTCATAACAAAGTCGTTACCGGTATGTCATAATTTATAATGTCTCTCACTTTTACAGGCCCTTAGATCCACTTATTACTAACCTAACACATTCCATGTAAGAAAGTACATGTAGTGGCGAGAAGGCAATAAATTAATATTATATGTGTGTGTGGCAGTGAGATATTTATCACTATAAAATCAATATGGGCTAATAAAGTGCCTGACTGTTTTTACCAGTGTATTTGGCTGGGCTTCAAGTCATTAAGTGAACAGGTATCTATTATTCTATTCCATACATGGCATGATAGACCAATTAAATATTGGGGAGATCATTATATTGAACTAAACATATAATATATTATAAAGTTATTACTAGGGGGCTATAATATTTAAAATACATTTATGTGTGTTAAAGGTCATTTATGAAAGTTTATGCTGCTTCCCATTGAACACAATATTAGAATTTGACCAGACAAACCTAATTATGATCAGAGGTGTACTGTTAAGATGTTAATTTTGATCACTGATAACCAGGTACAATAACTGACAGAGATCAGTTTGAACATGTGCTGATCAATCTTCTTTGGGGAGGAACGGTGGGGCCTATCATTCAAGTTCTATGTTTTTATCGCATGAAAATCATCTATAATTTCAGTGAAAAGTATATTTGATAAGACATCTCAATAATACAATAACATTACCGTAATACAAGTTTGAATATTTTTCTATCTCTGGGATCTTGAAATCTTATATCCTAGCTTTAATGTTATTACTATGATCAGGTTAATTCTTAATGCTGGCAATATTACCTTACAGTATGTCAGATAGATAGAATTTTCCATAACAATTATACTAATGACAGAAATGATGTGCAAGAGATTGTCAGATTTACTGTCTCACAATGTACCACAAATAGTAAGGCTATCCATGAATGTATGCCCTGCTGTCATAATACTGTTATTTTCATGAAAAATACATATGTGAGGAAATACCTTTTTCATAAAATATATCATGCAAGGGTGGTTTAAGCTGGAGCTTCCTTTGCCCTGGTGCTCTCTGAGCTGAGGGGCATCAGGAAGCTGATTGTTGTGGTGTCCTTTTTTACGTCCTGTAGTTGTACTGTATGGTGTTTTCTGTCTTGTGGGTGTTCTTTAGGATGGTTTTCTTCACTTATTGGTCTAGCACATCCTCATTTGAGTGAAATAATCTTAAGTACAGGGTTTGACCCCAATCAAGCAAACATAAAATGGGCCACATTCCCACATATATACACAAATCTATTAAGTTTTAATCCTTACACAATTCCAAACTGGTGGTACTGGTTGGGTGGGAGCCTCCCATACCCTAGTGCTCTCTGAGCTAAGGAACACAGGATGCCAAGTTTTTGTGTTGTCCTGTTTTGTTAATGTTGTGTAAACGTTTTGTCCTGTCTTGCATGTTGCCAGCTTTGTTCACGGTGGTTTCCTTGAAATAAACTTGAGTATGGTTTAAAACCCCAATCAAACAAACAAATACCTAATTCCCATGTAGTGTTATAAAAAAAATTAAACCTTCATTTAGTCTCAAAACCGTTGTAAATGGGGCTTTACCTGTACATGTCACATTCTATGTACACCTGTAAATGTTAACCTTGGTTAATGGTCTGTGGAGGGCTGTTAATGTTATACCCTCTAATGTTTGATATGTTATTAGACATGTTTGGTGATAGGAATTCATTCTGATCTCTGAACATATAAATACCATTTGGATCAGGTAACATTACACTAGTTTACCTTGTATGAGGATGTATACGTTACTTAAACACACACCTGCATGAAACCCTAAATCAAGAACAAATTCAATCCATTTACCACTTAACAAACTACATGTTAGGCAAAGGCTAAGGAGTTTAGAAACGCAAGCTTGGAATTTTCAGACTTAAGTTCAGACTTAAATTACCTAACTTCCCTTTTATAAATTCAATAAACTACTTAAAACTGGTACACTTAGGGTGGAATTTGCTGATGATTTAGGCTATGTGTTTAAGACCGGATTACTTACGGTAGTTATAATGTAAGAAAATGTTAAATCAATGTTAAAATGTAAGGTTTGTTTAACATACATGAATAATGTAATACATCAATCATGTTATTTTTTCTCCTTTCAGTTAGTTGATTTACACATATATGTCGTCCCTCCTGATATATGGAGAGAGAAGCACCATGATGTCCTCAATACTGATGTCAATGAGACAATATCCGCAGGATTTATCAGGTCAGGTGATTTCATTATTCTGGTTAAATACTACATTTACAAACCCAAATGTTTTTTTAGGGAATCAGTCCATGGAGGTATAAACAGAAGGAGGCACAACTCAAAGTGTATTATGTACAATTCCGACACAGCAGGATTGTGCTGGATTAGCAGATGTACATGTAGTGTTAGGGCTTAACAAACACTTTAGCAAATTCCGCTTAACTCGGAATCACTAGACGTAAGAAGATATTGAGATCGTCTGAAAATTGTATAGTGCTTGTTGACCACATACTAGATACTTTAATGATTGAACTTAGCTAAAAGTAGGTCCATGAAAAGTTGAAATTGCGTCTAAATGAAGAGCAGGATAACAAAAGTGACCAAATGCGTTAAAAGGATATAAGGCTATTCTATGATATACCGATAAACTAAATCTTGATAACCCATGGAAGGCGAAAATGTTCTCTTGCTTGCTGTAAAGAGCGAGAACTTTTACACTTTTGTCCAAATTACCTTATTAAATGGCGAATTTTTTAAATATTCATGGCCATATTTCTTGAAAACACATAAACATGTACTTCTATTGTGACCATGCATTCAGTAATTCTTCTACAACGTTTTAATTTACTTTGAATTGTTGAAAATTACATGAACAAATTTGAAGATCTTTATTTATACTATTTATCACCAAAAAACTATCAGACAAAGTCCAGAACTTTCTTGAAGACCTTACATGTATGTGTTTAAATATGTTAGCCGCGCATATTTTCTTCTGTAATAATTCCTTGTGTATATAACAATCCCACTTCTTGTGACACTGCATGGCGCTTTCTGAGCTAAGGGGCACAGGCTGCCGATTTGTTGTGGTGCCCTGGTAATGTTTTGTTCTGTCTTGCATGTTGCCAGCGTCATTTACGGTGGTTTCCTTCACCGATAGGGCTGGCACACTGTCATATAAATGAAATAACCTTGACTATAGGTCATAAAACCCCAATCAAAAATATTGTGGAACTGACTAGACCATAACAGCTATGACGGCATAAACTAGCAGAATTGAACATCTATCATCAAAGACGGTCTTGACACATGTAAATACATCGACCGGTTCCTCAAAGCACTTTATTTCTTAATCCTAGCCTTGAGGACATCACACCATATTTAAGGCCTGTCTCTTATACCATTATAAGTGTTTTAATGTGGTATAAGTGGTTAATACTGCTTTGAGCAACCGGCATTGAGCAACCGGCATCAGGTCATATGATATTAATAATCTAAAAGACAAGGAAAACATTAGAAGCAACTAAAAGTTATTTTTCCTAATTTATTTCATGAATAAAAATTCTGTGAAATTATGTTTATAAACAAAGTGTTTTGTTTACAGAGTTCATCCAGAGAGTAAACTGTTCACGCTCAGAGAGGATATAGAAAAACAATTAGGAATAGATCTTTCTCCAAAAGAATATGTCTTCATGAAATGTGTCGGCAGAAGTTTGACAAGGGTAAGAATGGTTAAATATTTATAATAAAGAAGCGCGTTTAAATTAACTCACTGCATATTGTCATTTTAGTTATTTGTTTTTCGTTCGTGTGGTGGTTTTTACAAGGTTTCTTCACAGTTTCCCACCATACACTGGCAACGCAGAGTTGTCATATAAGTGAAATACTCTTGAGTACGCATTAAACACCAAACATTGAATAAATATTATAAATAAAGCTATTTATTTCACTCTTTTTTCTTTTCTTTTTTACATGTCGAAAGGCTCTTAGCCACCTTTTTGAACCTAATGTTTTTTGTACCTCACAGAACGCACAGTTCTTGGTTAATTTATTATTTTTTAAATTATTTTTTCATTTCAGGTTAAAGCGAAACAGGAATATCAGCTGAAAGTAAAAACTTTTCTACCTCCATTGGTATGTCACTAAGAATAATTATCCCCTTTTATTATCTGTCTGCCCATGCAGGTTTATAGACCCCTGAATTTACATTCACTCCTCCATTGGTATGTCACTAAGAATAATTATCCCCTTTTATTATCTGTCTGCCCACCCAGGTTTATAGACCCCTGAATTTACATTCACTCCTCCATTGGTATGTCACTAAGAATAATTATCCCCTTTTATTATCTGTCTGCCCATCCAGGTTTATAAACCTCTGAATTTACATTCACTCCTCCATTATCACTTTAAAAGTCTTCTTTTTTTGTGGAATAGTTTTGAAATAAACAATAAGTCTGAAAGAAACATAAACTCTCTCCTTCAAAACAGACTTCTTGACCCCTATTGTTCTTTTAGCTTTTATAATTAAGTCACATATATTGGTGAATTTGTTAAAATACAGTAATCTGCATTTATGGATTTTCACATAACCAAACTAATTTTGCTAACTGAAAATAACCACAGTACATGGAAGTCATTGCTTTAAGCCTTATATTTACAGGCCTGTGTCAAATGTTTTCTGGCATAACCTAAAAATCGGTCCTCTAAAATGTTCATGGTAACCTGCAAATGCCCTTGCTTTGTTTTACAAAAAAATACACTTAAACGTTCATTTAGGAAAAAAGTAACTCAAAATCTGTGTATAAAATTATACAAACTTCATCATGACCAAACTGACAAAATCTTATGAAAAATGCAACTATAGACCAACAGTTTGAACGCCTTTAGGTAACCTATTAATCGGTCCTCTTAAAATGAGTTTAGATAACCATGGGGAGACCCTGTTCATCCCGTTCTCCCCCAACAGCACAGACCTGTGTTTAAGTGATGTTTTACGTTTTGTGAACTGGCTTATTTTCAGGCTTACTTGCCCGAGGTGTATTTATTAGAAGTTTCACCGGATGAGCGACTCGTTTACGGTCTGAGCAGTGGCGACGGGTCATCTAGGGCACAAACGCGTACCTCCCTACGTCATGGAGACAGTCCACGTCACCATGGTAACAGGAACCGTTACGCTGATGATGACCCTGGCCGTTATAACAATCGAGAGATATTAAACGTAGAGAATGAGAGGATTAGAAATGGTACATATATTAATAGACCAGGTATGTACAAGTTTACAGAATAGATAACTGAATGAAAGATAATTTTGTTTTCATGACAGATTTGTTCATATCTTGAGACCCAGTCTGACCATAATTATGCCTATATTGACTTGGCTTTAAATCATACACTTTTGAGTGTAAATTTACAATTTACTTGGCTTTTAATCATAAACTTTTGAATGTAAATTTACAATTAATTGGCTTTAAATCATACACTTTTGAGTGTAAATTTACAAATACTTGGCTTTAAATCATACACTTTTGAGTGTAAATTTACACTATATCATTTCTGATCTGGTAACAACAAGTGTGGTCTTGGTTAGAGTTTAATTTACTTTATACTATTGAATGTGTTAGTTTCCATTAGAAGAAGTTAGTATATAGAAAACATAAAACTAGACTCTTTAAAACATCTCTGTAGCTGTAATTGTTCTTAATAGTATGTTTAGAAAATTCAGTCTTTCTCCAAAATAAATTCTGCTAACATAAGTTTCATAAACCCTTGTATTTGTTTAACGTATGATTCCCCTGATCATCCGGCCTGGATTAGTCTGTTGTTCTATTTTTGTTGACTATCATCCTACAGTTTGAATGTATATTGCTATTGCTTTGCTGTGTATTTTCTGTATGCATTATTATCGTTTGTTTAAGTTTGTTATTTTATTTTCACTTGGTGGTGATATTTTCTGAGAGTGTTCCATGACCAACACAAGTGTGAATGTCAGACAGTCATTTTAAGGGATTTGTTTTGTGAATCACATAAACTCACAGTTAATAATTACGGTACTGATAAATTGTGTTAACATTCTATAATATATCAATGCAATGATCCATAATATAAATTTTCAAAGCTTTATCATACTGGCTTGAGTACTAAATTAAACAATAATCAAATAAGTGAATCAATATACTGGAGATCAAATCTATGACCTTAGCTTGACAGAACTATTACTGAAACTGAGGTAGAATGGCCCTGTCATTGTTTAATATCATTAAATTGTGACTGTAGATAGAACTAAAGATTAAAGTTTAAAATAAAACAAAATCCCTTAATAGTGATTGTCTGAATGCCTCTGTTTTGGTATTTTCAATTACCCAAAAATGACTTACAGATTTGGCTGTTTTGTCTTGCTGTGACCTCCTTAGTCAAGAATCTGGTTCCCACACTAATGTTTGTGCCTGCAAATCTCCCACACTAATCTGATTGCCTACTTGGATTCCCACACTAATCTGATTGCCTACTTGGATTCCCACACTAATCTGATTGCCTACTTGGATTCCCACACTAATCTGTTTGCCTACTTGGATTCCCACACTAATCTGTTTGCCTACTGGGTTTCCCACACTAATCTGTTTGCTTACTGGGATTCCCACACTAATCTGTTTGCTTTACTGGGATTCCCACATTAATCTGTTTGTCTACTGGGATTCCCACACTTATATTTTTCCCCGCAGGTTTTCCCTCACTAATCTTCTTGCCTGCAGGGTTTCTGCTAGGCCCTAATTGAGGCCGAAGACAGACCCCTTTGCAAAACATCAGCACAAAGCTGATTTTCACAAAAAGTCCTTACTTTTTTCTGTACAATTTACATCCAAATTACCTATAGGAACAGTTATTTCGGCTTGGACAATGCTGTGTTGAAATAAAGATTTACAATACCACTTTGACTGTTTGGATTAAAAATAATAAAAAAAATAATAAAATTCATTAATGTCTTCGATATGTGCACTGCTCAAATCTTTTTCACAATAATTACATGAAAGCTTCAATTAAACATCCTAGCTGAAACCCTTGCCTGTTCATTATTACAAGACAGAGTTTTTCTGCGGATCAGTTTTGAGTAACATAGAATAAGAGAAACTTTGAACAAGGAAGTCATGTTGGTATAGATAAATCTATACCAACATGACTTCCTTGTTCGGAGTTTCTCTTATTCTATGTTACTCAGAATGGTTCTGTTGGATTACAATAGTTTTAGATCTTGAATATTTGGTTTTGGTATTTACTTGTTTTAGTCACCTAATCACCTTAATAAAATATCCTTATGAAAAATGAAAATCACTAAGCGTTTAACAAGGAAACATTTGAAACCAGCAAGTTATAAGATTGTGTCTTGCTTGACTGGACAGATAGCTGGCAGTACTCTTTGAACTAAATCATAAAGCTGATATATTATTCCTTGTCTGGATGCATCCTGTTTTTAGCCAGTTAAAATGAGGTTGATTTGCATTCACCCATTGGGTGGGCACACTTATGTATGAGTGAAATAACCTCAAGTGGGATATGACCCGCAATCAAGTTAACAAACATACGTGTGAGTGGCAAAAATGTGTGTTTAACACTTTAATTGAACTATTTGAGACTCCAGCACAAACTTAAGTCAAGTGTATGTAGTTGCGGAAGAGGGGGAGGGCATATAGTCAAGCATGCAATCTTTTGTTTTGTTTTTCTTTTAACGGCAACCAAATGAAGCATACTAACGAAGCAACAACAACAGTCCAAATCAAAAAGGTTTCTCTTTCAGGCAAAAAAAATTCCTAAAAGTCCTAATAACATATCATGTTCGGCATATCATTCTTATCCATGGACACATGTATTCTTTGTTTACCTATTGAAAACGAACAGTTTTTAGACGATAAAAATATTTGGTCATGAATACTTTGAGTAACGACTCCTGGAAAAACATATAGCAATGCAACCAAAGTTCGAGTGAAATCCCATGTCTGGGGGAGAAATTTGGAAAATATTGTATGAGTCTTATGCAGAATTTCAAGTTGGAGATAAATTTTCAATATATAAATTTTCGTTTTGAGAAATTTTCGCTACTTTCAGGGGAGGTAATAACCATGTGATCATTATGCTTTGGCAGAATGGTGTTCACAGGACTTTTTTATACTGTAACATCTCAACATACGCTACACACCATCCACAGATAATACCTATGAAGGGTTTTGTTGTTTTACACAGAAACCAAGTGTTTTTCAAATCACCTTTTTTTCTTTAAATTTTTCAAGAAGAAGTTGAACATTAGAGACCAAATAAACAACTTCAAAACACAATAAACAATACTTGATGTTGTTTCAATATATTTCGGCAATCTGTGGTGAAGATGGTTTAAATGAACCAATATACATATAATTAGAAAGTATGTAGCATTTATTTTTCTTTGAAGTTGTGATCCAGTTTGCACTTTTATATTGAACTAGTCACCGAAAATAAGAGTTGATGAAACTTGTGTAAACCATGAACAACACGTCTCAGGACCGGAAAAAATGGTCGGTTAAGACAAGCTGTAGTTAACGCTATATTTTTTAACATTGAAAAGTCTTACAGAAAACCTAGTTAAAATGCCAGTTTGGACAAGATTTAGGTGTACTAAGGTGTCGGTTAAGACAGGTTTCACTGTTTTACTCTAGTCTATGAAGGAAATGCATGATACTGTGAGATGTTTATATGTAGTACCAGAAATCTACTCACCCAGAATATGACACGAGCTATTGACACACATCATCGTAGTTAAAACTAACTAAAACAGATTGATGAAGAGGGCCCTCTAGCGAGATAAAGCGCTCGCTCAGACGACTTGAATTGGATGTTGAATTATGGGTTAGTTGTAATACAAAAAGTAAAGATTGCACCCTTGATTCCTCAGTCAATGCGAAGAGTTAGAAACTGCGTAAAAAGAAACGAAAATCAGATGCTGTGCAGTCTACGTCAAATGGTTCTGAGAAACATAATTGCGGTTGATGTGTGTCGATGACTTGTTCATACGTCAAGTTAATTGATTTCTGGTAGTATTAGTTTGATAAAGTTGTATACTCTATTTAAAATATTTGCTTCTTTCTCGAATATTGCAGCACTTTGCGCTAATATTTCCTGCTTTGATCTTTTGTTAGCTTCATTGTGTTTGCTGTTGTGAGTAGCTTGTGCATGCTTTACCCTCTGTAGGAAGCGTTAGACCTGGTGCTGGAAACTTCTCTCACAAACGCCCGCCCTTAGATTCACAGCGTGCTCTTCTCAAATCTCCTAGCTCTCAGCAAACTGCGTTTACTTATAAATCTGCCAGTATAACCTCTAGAGACTTGGCCAGTAACAAGCACGGCTCTATTCCCACCATCCTACTGCCTCCTAGTGAGGGGGATACTGAGCCTTCTCAGCTCAGGCTAAATTCTCATAGATCAGAAGACCCTAACTTAGATCTGTCACAGTCTAGAAACCTCCGCCCTTCTAACACTGAAACTCATAATGCAGACTCTACGGCAAAGTCACGTCAAGACACCAGCAGCTCGGCACTTCCACCCATTTCTAACCAGTCACGGTCCGAAAGACTCAAGTCACGGAACACGTCACACTCAAATGAACGCTCTCAGGCCATATCAGCCACACCACGACCTGATGAGAAACGCCCACTTAGTGCCACACCACCTAATTCTTCAGATAAAAGTCGGAGGTCTTATCAAAGTCGACCACGACAAGGGGATCAATCAGCAAGAACTTATGACGTCCCAGAAAATGCTAACTCTGGTAAAGACTACCACAGGTGAGAGCTTAAATTTTAGCTTAATTTAAACATTCAAACAATTTATATGGAAATCAGTTTTATTAATCAGAAAAAATGTGTATTTAATGAAGGAGAAAACCTAAAAAATGGAGTCAGTCCAAATAGAAACTTGTCTGGTCTGGATAAACCCATTGAACAACTTTTCAAATGTTGAAACTTATCACAATTTCAAACAGTATTGGGCGGGTGGTTGCACTGGTTGGGTGGGAGCCTCCTGTGCCCTGGTGCTCACTGAGCTATTTGGCATAAGGAAGCCGATTTGTGGTGCCCTTTTTTGTCCTGTTAATGTATTGTGGCATCTTCTATGTTGCCAGTGTTGCTAAGGTGATTCTCTTCGCCTATTGGGCTTGCACACCATTATATAAGTGAAATAACTATAAGCAAGACGTAAAGCATCAATCAATTGATCAGTTGATTAATTGATTGATTGATTGATTGGTCGATCAATAGGCATATGAATAGATATTGACTGGGTGGGTGGGTGGGTAACAATTTCTTTCATGTCAAGATTTGAGGTTGTGTCAAGAGTTGTGTGTTTGCTGTCGTACTTTCTACTGACAATCAACAATGGTGAGTTTTTACACCTTAATTAAAGGTTTTGCCAAACAATGTATACATATTATAATGACTTTAACTATTTCTGTTCAAAGTCGTGTTAGAGATGAACAAGACGGTAGACATAGAGAGGACGACAGACAGAAAAATCGTGAATATGAGGAAGCTCGACGGCGTCAACGAGAGGCTGAGAGACGTCGTCAAGAGGAGGAGTTACGACGCTGGGAGGATGAAAGGAGGGCGTTACAACAACAACTTGAAGACGATGAGGAGGACCAGAAACGTTTTGCTGATATGGAGAGACGGCAACTCTTAGCTGATGAAGAAATAAGACAATTAGCCGATGAGGCTAGGCGGCTAGAGGATGAGGAAAGGCAGCGTTTTGAGGAAGAGGAGGCGCAACGGAAACGAGATGAAGCAGAGGATTTCGAGAGGCTACAAGAGATCAGGAGGCAACAAGAGGCTGAGGCCGTAAGGCAACAAGAAGAGGATGAAGCGTTGTCTAGGCAACAGGAAGAAGATCGGAGACGAATAGAGGAGGAGCGATTACGATTGCAGAATGACGATCTAATGAAACAAGTCAGTGAGGCAGATGAGGTAAATTGTGCAAAAACTTTACCTTCTCAAAACGTATATTCTGGTTATGATACAAAGATTGGCTGTATTTCAAGTACACTTAACGGGGGCACCTAACGGGAAGCTGACCTGTGGCTGCAAAGATAGCAATGTGGGTTTTACGAGGTTTCTTGTTGGTTTCCCACCAAACACTGCCAAAACAAAGTCGTCATATAAGTGAAATGCCCTTGATTATGACATTAAACACCAGTCGATTAAATAAATTAATATGCCCAGATGATCTAGTCAACCACCACCCTTTCACTTGTATTGTGATCAGCTGATCTGTCCGATTATACCCCTCTGCTGCTCACCGAGTCCCTCACTCAATTGTCTATTGCAGACACCCCTGGATAAATTGTAAACTTTCTCACGAACACAAAATCATACATCACAAATTTCTCTCCAAGTCTGACATAAGACACATACATTATTTTTAAAATTTCTCCCCAAGACATGGGCTTACTGGAACTACATGTACATGTATCGTTGTATGATTTTCCAGGGGTGTTTGCAGACATGTGTCTTCACTAGTTTCCATCTATATCAGCATGTTGTGGCCATCATGCATGTTTAAAATCTTACTTATTTATTAATTTAATGGGCTATATTTTCTTTACTTCAGTTCCTGTTTTTAAGCGCACAACAATATTCTGTTATTTGTTGTCTGTCTTTATGTTACTCCAATCTTCATACAAGTATTTATAAATCATTCATAATTCCAACGGGCAGTTTCATAAAGCTTTTGTACCGTTATGTACAAGCAATTGTCATGGCACCCAGTGCTGAAGACATTGCGGGTGGTTGGGTGGGATGCTCTGGTACTCTCTGAGTTAAGGGGTACAGAATGCCGACTTGTTGTGGTGTCCTGTTTTGTTAATGTTATGTAAATGTTTTGTCCTGTCTTTTAAGTTACCAGCGTTGTTTACGGTGGTTTCATTCACCGATTGGGCTGCCACGCCGTCGCATAAGTGAAATAACATTGAGTTCGGCATAAAACCCCAATTAAACAACAAATCTACGAACTATTCTAGCATATGATCTATTAGGATGATGGTTGATGGGAGATTATTGGCTCTGACGTTATCTGATATTTTAGGGACATCAGGAAACCTGTTGTGCTCTGTGCTTGTTGTCAATGTTATTTACAGAGGGCTGGAAAACCATCATATAAGTGAAATAACCCTGAGTACGGTGAAAAAAAGCAATCAAATAAATAAACAAACCGCTAAAGACATAATGTTGTTATAGTCATTACATGTACGAAACGTTACGATGGCTTTGTGAAACAGCACCCAGGTCCTTCATTTCATTGTCCAATACCCCCTCAAAAATATTCCTTCTGTATCATTGACATGATTGAGGAAGTCATCTACATGTAGGTATTATGTCTCAATCTTCCCCATTTGTCCTGTGGTGGCATTATGCCTTTATTTAACAGTTTTTTGTATTATATTGCCAAAAAAACATCAGATTGTGTACCTGTCTAGTGGTAAATGCGTATATTAACTTCTGTATGACCAAAGATATATCAAAGGAAGCCATTCTCTCTGTGCTGCTAGTACATGTACTTATTTTTTTGTGTGTGTTTTTGTTTGTTCAGGAACTAAACAGACTGTCATCACCCCTTTCTTTAAGAATGGCCTCACCCGATAGAGAAATGACAGAGGAAGAAAGGAAGAGGAAAAGGAAACAAAGTATGTTGAGATTCTGGGAGGGTGGGGGATAAGAAAAATATATGCATATGCTTTTGTTAAATATAATTCTGTAAAAACTCTGCAAGGAAAAGACCAGGCATGCATATTTTGCCATTATTAGTTTTTGGGAGGCAGTAAGGGTCTCCAGAGAACACCCAGGGAAAAAGCCATATCTATGATACAAGTTGTTTAAATCTTGGAAATGTGGCCTTGTGACCAGTTGTGTCATTGGAAAAAGGTTAACTTCTTAATAATTGTATATCTTAAAAGTTTTGGAAAGTTGTGAGTTTTTGAAGTAGTGTCAATCGAATGGTGATATGAGAGAACACTTGAGGACAGAAACAATGGCTTATTTAAACAGGTTTGGTTAAGTTTGTTTTTGTTTTTTAAATGAACAGAAGACAAACTTCAGGCAGAGCTTGAAAAAGCCCGTGAACAGAGACGGGCCACCGAGAGACAGAGAGAAGAACTTGTAAGGAAAGCCAAACAACTCCAGACCAAGACACAGAACAGGAGGAATCATGGTCAGTCCAATAGGATGTCCTCTGGCGAACAATGTTTTTGTATACACAATTGTTTTTTGTATACAAAACAGGTCTCAGCATCTAAGCTGAAACGTCGCTAATCAATATTCCCATCTATATTGTCTCTGTAGCTCAGTCAGTTAGAGAGCTGGCCTTGCTAGCCAGAGAGTTCAAATCCCGGTGGAGCCAAGCAAAATTTTCTTTCTCTTCATTTATAAAAATATATAGATATTTCTTACTTCCAGGTCGTCTGTTGATAGCTGTTAAACATGTTATAGGTGCAAAAAATAGAAAAGAAACTGAAAAGAGAAATGCTGCTATACTGGCAAAATCTCACATTTTTCTGACTCGTGCATTTTGCCGCCAAGTTAGTTATTAGTAAGCTGATTTGTTGTGGAATCATTTTGCCTCCTGTGTTGTCTTGTTTCTTACTGGTTACCTTAAGGCTGTGTTCCTTCATCTGCATGCCGTCATATGAGTTAACTATTGTCAAGTACGCCATAAAACCTGTATTGCACAAACAGATCTGTTGTTTGTTTACTGAATATTTCCTGTATTACTGATTATTGCCCATGACATACTTCATTTGTGATTCTCCACAGCTCGAGATGTTTGGAAGAAGAGATACTTTGAAGAGAAGAAGAAAACATTTCCTTTTGATGACCAGTGTAATAGATTACGGCATGAGCTTGACCAGATTCACAGGAAATTAATGAACACTTTAGAAGGCCCCAAAGATGCCAAGGGGGCAAAGATTAAAACCAATTCTCCCTCAGAAAAGGTACCCTAGTTCAAAGAAAAGAAAATTGTAATATACAAAACTTTTACGAAAATGTACCAATATGTCTAAAAAAATCCAGAACATACTTGTGGAGTAAAACTATATCGTCATATATGGTTTATCGATAAATCATGCAGTAAGTTTACAAGCCCCCTGACAACCTAAGGTATATAAGGAAGTTTTAAAGTGAATTTGGAGAATGTAACCCATTGTTTTGAGGTTTCTTCTCAGTGTTCCATCGATTAAGAAAGGCAATGCTAAGTGGTCATCATAGAAATACCCATTAGTATGAGCTGGTGATTGGGTGGGAGCCTCCTGTGCCCTGGAGCTCTTTGAGCAAAGGGGCACAGCATGCCGATTTGTTGTGGTGTCTTGTTTTGTAAATGTTTTTCCTGTCTTGCATGTTGTCAGTGTCGTTTACGGTGGTTTCTTTTACCGATTTCTCTGGCACGCTGTCCTATAAGTGAAATAACCTTGAGTACGACGTAAAACCCTGATCAAACAAACCCATGAGAATGATTTTATGTAAAGTATTTGTCAATAATTACACGTCAATGTTCTCACTTCAACAGTTTAAAGCAATTTTAATTTCCACCAATATGTTAAGCATGGTAGAGTACGGTGACAACTCCAAAGAATGATGAACAATTTATGTTGATAGTATAATTAGGTTTATTTGTAGCTGTAGTTAGTTTAAATCAATTTAATAACACAGTTAACTTGAATTGTTTATCATTCTTTGGAGTTGTTACCATAGTTCATTAAAGCAATCTTATGTAGAAAGAGTACAAGTATGGATCACGGATAAGTACATGTAAACTTGAAAAATAATTACCTGCTACCGTAAATCACCAAATACTTCAACCATTAAATGACTTCTTCCGAGGCTATGTGAATGATTTTATAAATATTATCCAGGAGTCAGAGCGCAATTTTGCAGTTGCGGAAAAACAGGATTTTACAGAAAACATATATTTGTTTGTTTACATTCTATAATACTCGCACAATTTGAAGAAAGGTGGCACTGATTCAGGCATTGTAAAGTAGACTCGAACTTTTCTCTCATCAAGAAGAATACCAACAATAGTGTAATGTCAGGCCGTCCTTGTTGTTGTCGTATACTGTGTCTGCAAAAATGTGCGCTGGTGAATGAATCGTCTAAATTTTATTAACATCTGATTTAAAATTAAACAGAAAAAAAGTTGTGACAGGTTCGATTCAATTTGAAGTCTGTTAAAGGCAGAAAATCAAGATAAAATCGTGACGCAGTGCCATCTAATCAGTTATAAACTAATTCACTTTACAGTACAGCGGGATAACTCTGTCTAGATGAACAACAAGATGGGCATTTAATGCCTTAGGGTCAAATACTCGACTGTAGGGAGAATGATTTGATTCTGTATTTTAGAATGTGATTCGTGATTGAAATTATCATAGGTGATTTACAAAAGGATGCTTTATCCAGTCTAGGGATTTTAATATCGATTGTATGTATGGACACCACATGGATTATGTTTTGTTTTTTTTTCAGAATAATTTCAAAATCCAAGCTACAAGGTTACACCATGAGATAGAAGATCTGAAAAGACGAGTGGAAAATTCTAAAATGAAACTTACTGCTGAAATGAAAGTAAGCAGTGGTTTTAATTAAACAAATTATCTATGTTAAGTGTTTTATTTAGTTAACTACATTGAGTTATAGAACATTAATAAGAATTTAACTTGAGTGCAACTATTTAAAAACTTGAAACTAACCTGACTAAAGCATAGGAGCATTAATTTTTTAACAACAAAAAATCTGGGTTTTTTTTGGTACTGATAATACTTGTATATTGTCTTGTTGAGTTACTTGAAGGCAGATCTATTAATCTTAACATTTGAGTAAAAACAATTCATTTTGTAAGCCTTCACAATTGCCACTTAATCAAAAATTGTATGTTTACCTGTAAAGAACCTGCCTTCAAATAACCTAAAACTATCAGTCTGTAACAAGTAGTAGTGAAATATTAACATGCTACGTTTTTCTCTGTGTAGTTACGAAATCAGGCTGAGACAGAGTTGCGGGCCTTGAGAGCGGAACTGACACAGAAGAAGATAAACCTGACGTTGTCTCGCACCCAACAAATGGCAACGCTTTCCACTAACAACGATTTAGCTTACATGACCCCAAGACCTATGGTGTCACCCAGATCTTAAGTGCCGTCATTATCACAAATATAAAATATCTTTTTCCTTCAACAAGTTGAATTATTTGAATTCCTGAACTTTCTGTGTCTTTATCATAGGTATAACCCTTGTCTTTAGGAGCCATTTTTGTCATAGATATCCATATATGTTATATCTTTCTCCTCCAACGACTTGAATTAATGGTGCCTTGACTTATACATGTATTTGTTGCTAGGTCGTCATAGACATCTTGAATCTGAAACAACAGCGTCTGACCTGATCCCCATAACTGTGGCAGGTCATGGGTATATTAAATTAAAATCATGCTGCATTATCAATGACTTAGCGTAAACTACTACCAGATCTAAAATGTCATAGGTAATATCCATTTCCAAAGAGTCAACATTTTAATAATTTTAGCTCAAGTAACTGACACATCCGACATGTAAAATTGTTTGTTTCGATAAGACAAGCTTTTTTCTTGCATAGAAAGAAATAGAAAGCAGACCAAGGAATCCTGTCATTTTAGTCATGATGTCGGTATACTCAGGTGTCGGTATACTCAGGTGTCGGTATACTCAGGTGTCTGTTTAGACAAGTTACACTGTAGAA
>JAVFBZ010018819.1:0-11633 GCA_032466195.1 Katharina tunicata | reverse complement strand
TTCTGTAATGAATCCAACATGTGGTCAAATGACCATTAATTCCAGATAAATTGTCCCTTAATCACACTCCCTGACAGAATTAATGGCTCAGTTAAGTACTTGTAACTTGACACTACCCCAAAAACGAGAACAGGGAAACTGTGCAGCATGATTTTGTAATTATCAGGATATACCTAAAGATTTATTTCATCGATATTTGGAAGTTTGACGTTAAGTGATCAATAATGATATGTTTACTTTACCTTCGTGCTTTTTATTTACGTTCCACAAAGGTTGTTTAACTGCAGTTAACGCTGTAGCGGTTTACAGCATTACAACAACAACGTTAATAACAGAACAGAATATGTAAATTTTCACCGCCGGCACTGACGCAGCCAGGTGAATTTCTGTTTATACATCACAGATAAATGATAGTAAATAGAGAGATCTGCAAGGTTTATATAGCCAAACTAAAATACCCATTCTCATTGTATTAACTTGTTTCATGATTTTCTTACTTTAACAATATTATAAAACCTCAAGTTTATCATGTCTCCTATTTTTGTGTTATTAACGGTTTGTCTACAGACAATTCTAATACTCCCTATTAATTTATTCATGGCATCTGAAGGTGTAGACACTAAAACTCACTAACTGGTCATATGATCATCTCATGTGGTGTTCATACATTTGACTGATGGACTTTTTGATGTTGGGTTGAATGAAACTGAATCCAGTAAAACTGCTGTCCATTGTACACAATCTATTGTGACACAAACACACCATGTTGTATGTAACAATGATATCATGATTCAATTGACAACTGATTGACTAAAAAGTGGTTATGTATGCATAAAGATACAGAACTATGAATACGACTATGTATATTAATAAACTGAAAGTTGTACTTTTTCTCGTGTATTTACAGAACAAACCATATTTTCGGCTGTTGAAGTTTACACTGGGGCACTGTGACAGGCTGAGGCTCCTTCGCGAACATTTGGTATCAATAATCATCATGATTCCATACCACACAACAGGTGAGAAGCACTAAACAATTAATCCAAATGTCTAAGTTTTCAAAGTTAGGTTTTGATCATTAAAATTTCATTAATCATTAATGTTTGTTTATGCTGAAACAAAATCATGGTGCATGTATTTGAAGACAAGTAAATAACCCATTTTCTGTTCTATCCTTTCTATTACTTAAAATTTTACACAGATCTTCAGTTCCAAATGTTTGTGTTATGTTCAGGGTGGTATTACATACCACGTTCAGCTGTGACAGTATAATACATTATTAATGTCCACCTTATGTGCATTGTCTGTCACCTCAGGTTTAGAACTGGAAAGCAGTTGTTACAAAAAGTGCATAAGCCTCTAGGAAAATAGTAGGAATCCAAACGCAGAGTTTGTGAGTATGATGGGATTATCAAAACATCATCTTTAAGAAGCTGGAAGATATTAGTACTTATCCCTTTATTTGTTGAATTCTTCTGCTAAAACCGTTAACAGTGCAATTAAATGCTAGAGTGAACACTTTAGAAAATCAAATGGAATGGGTTGTAAAAACAATTCTGTAGTGTATACTGTAAATCACCTATAATTTCGACCATGCATAATGCTCACCTTTTTGCAAGTTGTGGAAGTATTATAGCATATAAACAAATTTAAGTTTATTGTAAAATCCAGATTCTCCTTTAACTGTAAAACTGCTGTCTGACTCCCAGACATTATTGTAAAGTCCTTAAAATAGCTTCCAAAGTATTAACTTCATGGACGAAATTTTAGGTGATTTAGGATATAAATATATATAAGGCTGACAATTTGTTAACTGTTTACATTGTGTTCATTTAGTCTATCCCTATGTCTGTAGATCTTTCCTATATAACTAGACTTACACCTACCACATTTATTTTGTATACCACTTTACTTTTTAGACATTCATCCACTTGACCTGTGAACTGAAAAAATTAACAAAATTGTACCTTGGGTAACTTGTAAGAGATAGATATTTACGCATGGTATGAATGTATTCAAGGATTGGTTTCACCGAGTAGTTTAGCAGAAATTGGACCGGAGTATGGAAGTTTAAGGAAAACACTTTTTTCTTTCTCTGGGCCAATTCGGGCTGTTGTGATCTGCTGCAATTTAACCAAGTGGTGTCATATTTGTCATAGTAATGCAACATAAAACTACCATAGAGCAGCACTAACGCATGATTGGGCAAACAGTGGTAGATACAAGTTATTACATGGTCTGTGAAATTTTACCATAACACTTGGTAACGTGTATATTTACAAATATTAAACTTGGCATATATTTTTAGACGGCTAGTGCATGACACGTTTCAAACAATCGTTTAGATGGATCCGCATTCCTGAATCCTGGGTTTTATTTTTAGATTAAGCCAAATTAAGTGTTTCAGAGTTAACTGTTGTTAATGACATCCGGTAAGAAGTACCCTAAAGATACCGATAATTAAAATCCCACGTGTATCAGTTCGGTAGAACAAAGCAGAGTTGTTGCCATTGCTGTGTGAGGAGCAACACCTGTTTTGTTTGAAGTCACATACATCCTGTCATGTATAGATATTCTTCTTTTTGTATTCCAATTTGAACAGCCCGGAAACCGGTCTGTTGGTCTTCTTATACAAGAATATCAAAACCTTGTACCTTAAACGTTTCAAAGTATATCTCAGAGACCCATTATAGCAAACGAGAGCACGGAAACTCTTAAGGAGCTAATGGTTAAGAGAAAACTCTCTCCTGTGTGAGATAACTCATAACTGTCATTATCATTAGTTTATAGACGAAGCTTAGACAACCATGATAGGAATCTGTTTACTCCAACACAGATAATTAAGATCATTTTTCTTGTATCACAACATACATAATAATAATATGTCATTGTCATGTATGTGTCATACACGCACAGTTGTCATTTTAAACATTGGTAAAAGTAAAAAAAAAAATGTGGTTCTAGCTTAAAAAACATTAATTTATTGTCTAGTCGTATTGTCAGAAGTCTAAACCGAACAGTCATAAAACCTACGTGTGTAGGACACAGTTTTTGGCAATTAAGTAAATGCTTTACTGTTAATTGGCCGTTTTGTGAATAGCTTCAATACAGTTCAGAACCAGATTACACGCACCTACACACAGGCCTTTGGTGAGTATTATCGTGGCTTTTAAATCAAGGCTCCTGTAACATCTATGCACCAAAGCAAGATCTTTAACACAGTGATTATTGTTTCGGCAGACGTTAAAGTCATTTTGTTGGCTATCGTCGCATACATCGGCTACGCGTGCGCACATCGGACGCCACTTGATGGAAGGAATATCGACTGTAAAATTGCCGTATTGCCAGATGGCATGGTTGTTCCGTTTGAATCTCGAACTAAAGTTCGTGTCCAAAGGCGACCATTTTTTTTCATTCGTTGTTGTTTGTTTAATTTCTTGAATCGGACCTAAGGTACGTTATTTGTAAGTGACAGTATTTTTTGTAGTTTTAACGGCTGACGTAACAAAAAGTCGGACATGAACGTTCCATTTAAGAGGCCTTTTAACCAATGACAAATTGATCTGTTCTCATGATGGTTTTAATATATGAGGTAATTGAAACGGGAATAAATGTTATTGTTTTTCACGTTAAATAGATGTTACGCACGATTGACCAGGGCTAGTTTTGTGTTTATGTTAAAATTCCTGTGGAGATATGTAAACTTTGGAGACATGTAAACTTTACTTCTTCACACACACATGCAATATATATATTCAGGGGGAGAAAGTTCGGGAGAGAAAATATACAGAGAGAGGGAAAATCTGACAGGTATGTACTTTTTGTAGTACCACGGTTCTAATAAGTATTTAACGAGCGGGAAAGATGGAGAATTGGGTGGTCGTTTAAGACTCTCACTTGCTAACTTGTCGGCAAATTAACTAAATCACAATACATTGATTTTACACAGGCACATGGTGTACAATGTTATTAGGTATCATTCGGGGCGTCAGTGATGGAGTGGTCTAAAGCTTACACTTCTAGAGTGTTCGATTCTGTTCCACAGGTCCCTTTCAGCACTTAGCGAGTCCTAACAATAGCTCGGACTGTATGCCAGGTTTGCCAGCCATCTACCTGAGGAAGGTCATGGGTTTTATGGGATCCACCCTGTTTTTCCCCCACAATATAGCTGGCCGGTGATATGAAATTGGGACTTGTAGTCCTATTGATGTCGGGATACACCGATTTGGTGGTACAATAAATATTGCAGTCACCTACCTGTCTCCAGACTTACAACGCGAAATCTGGAGACAAAGCTACAATTTCATGACACGAATGGGCATTAGACTCAGAGAGCGAGAACCAATGCTTTGAAGTATCTCTCAGTATCTGGCATAACTAAAACGACATCTTTTGCATTTTTGGAGACATTTTATTCCACAGAACAGTTATGCGCCTGAAGAAGAATATACTCATGGCAGTAACTTAAAATAGTTAGAAATCTCGCTATCGAACCAATTAAATGTCTTATGCTAAACCAGGTCCACAATCAAGTATAATTGGCATGGTGTCTCAGTTGTGAGTATCACAATTTAGTCAACTGGAATTCATTGGTCCAAAGCGAACAAGCCCTTCGTCGGGCTATGTTATGGTTTTGGAGTTTGTATCACATATTTTTACGGTAGACTTCGTGACGGTTCAGGGCAATACGAATGACCACGTGTACAAGACTCGACATCCCAGAAGAGTTGTTATCGGATGAGACCTATATGTATCTTCAACATGTCCCCTGCTCAACACGAAACCTTGAACCATATCAGGCAGCGAGACCCCGTTGTCCAATATCTGCAAGAAATATATGACTGTAGCTACATTTCCATCAGAGCAGACGTTACTGTACCAAACTTCAACCACGATCACTGAGTGACTTTGGTACACGTATCACGGGTCAGCATGCCTCATGTGAACACAGGCCCACTTATACCTATAATTTATGAACGTTATAGTAAACCCAACACATCGGTCTAGGGCGCAACCAACTATACCACAGCACAGGTTTTGAAGCGAATCAACAAATCAACATGTCAATATGTGCAGGCTGTTTAATAATCTTTAGTGATGAGTACTTAAAGCCAAATATGTGATTACCTAGACTGCTACACTAAAGAGGATTTTCATACAGATTGTAGTAAACCTTAAAGTCACTTCAATTATCCTAACTTGCGGGCAAATGAGACAAATTATTCCAGAAATCCCGATGAAATCTCACGAAACCCTGAGACGCATTAATAAAGCTTACAGCAAGGTGTTTATCGGACTTATAAATGATATCAATCCATATATATTCATGAATTATTGATTTTACAGCTAATATTATTTGGCGCACATGGAAATTCATTGCTCTGTGTGGTATAATTAGTTGGCTGACGCGTAACATAATAAGCTGTTATAGCCTTTATTGCTGATACACTTTTGTTAAGGCTTAGGTAATATTGATGCAGAAAGAAGACGTTAATATGGATCTCCTAGAATTTATATTTCACAATTACTTGGATTGATTATTATATGCATAGTAATGGACATTATATAATCATCTAACTTCGGAGTAGGCAGCTATCCTTTCGGTTTGTCTTTAATGTTACCTTCAGATAAAGAGATGACATAGAGGAAACAATTGTAAGGGCTTTGCACACTAACATTCACTTATTGCTGTCAATATATTTACATCCACAAACATTAGACATTGTACACTTTTTTACAATTTGATAATGATTGTGTTCATATAATCCAGATTATAACCTACTATTCTGTCATATTGGCAGGCATGTATTAAGCATAAGGCATGGTGGGCAAACCAGACATGCAGCTTAGCTCTGGTATATACAATGTATACATTGTCTATGTATACCATGCTGTTCTTTAAGCTATATCGGCATGCTCTGCTGAGATACTTACAAAGGAATTTACCCATACACGAAGGGTTATATAATCCACGTAGAGACCCGCGTAACTAGGTTAATCTAGTAAACATATCCATGACTATCCATATCGGCAACAACCTCTGTTAAACCAGTTTATAATTGTATTTTCGTTTTTTGGGATAACACTCTCTGATACTGAGCAAATTCTAGTTCAGAAAATTTGCAGTCTGAGACCCTCGCGGGAGTCCTGGGTTCGATTCCTGCAAGGGTCTCAGTCTGCACATTTTTTTTAACTAGAATCTGTTCAGTATCAGAGAGTGTTATCCCAAAAAACGAAAATACTGTTAACGATCACTTTCTAAACGACTCACACATATTTCAGTTTATAACTACCCCAAGAGATAAAATTAGGTCAAAACAGCTGTTGGGATAAAGATATATACATACAAAAAATATAAACATCAAAACAGTGAGGAGGCATCATGCGGACTGCACACGATTTTTGAGAAGATAATGTTGAAACATATATTTAAATAAAGAGATAGAGAAAGTGTTTAACATCAGATGGCAATTTTTTTCCATTTTATTTGACCTTTGACATTACAAGTATGACTAGGTGAATTTGTTCTGTGGAATGGTCGTATACGTTACTGGACGAACTACGTGTGTGATATTCAAGAGTGTCAGATTGTTTTAAAAATATATGGAGAAAATAGAGGTGAGAGTTTGAATATTGTAGCTGAATTTCTGAATTAACTGTCCAGGTTGAAAAGTGGTAATTGATATCAGGGTTAACAGATTGTTATAAACAAAGAGCCTAACAGGAAGGGCAAGTTTGTTACATGAATTAACAATTCAATAACCTCGTTTATAAAGTCATATGAGTGGCAGAAGATGAGTATTGTACGTATTAGCCCATACAACACACCAATATGTGATACATATTTTACAATAATATAAACAATTTATGGGGTGTTAATACATTTTTTAATATGGGATATAATACCCAAGTTCCTGGTAACTGTCTTACAAATAGCCTTTATATGAGCAGGTTATGTCAGTTTATTATAACGTGCTATACGCCGAGAAAAGTAAAAGTTTTTGTTTATTCAATATCGGAAACTGTTAGCAGTAAGGCAGTTGTTTTGCAGTACAGGCGTCTCTGGTTATGGTTAAGAGTAGTAAATAGGTATTTAGTTGTATTGATATTCAGAGGATGTTTATTGCTGCATAGCCAACCATACAGTTGTTCGGATTCTTGGTTTCAAAGGCATACAATACCATTGCAGTCAAAACCAATTGACAAATGTAAACGTGTTACGTACTGCTAATATACTTAATTTTAAGCACAAATTTAACGTGAATTATCGGAGGGATCCAGTGTTTAATTATGACTGTGAGATTTGGGGTTCGGGTTAAGCAGAGCGTGTCTAACACGTTCATCACACGTTTTGCTAAAATACACTCACTGTAAAAAAATCTATACCAAATGGAGGAATGGGGAAACTGGCAGAATACGACTCCTGTATAACAAGTTTTGCTTGTTTGTTTGATTTGCGTTTTACACTGTTCTCAATGTTATGTCACTTATATGACGACGTGCTAGTCCAATCGTTGAAGGAAACCACCGTTAACGATGCTGGCAACATGCACGACAGGACAAAACATTTACATAACATTGACAAAAAACAGGACACAACAAATCGGCATTCTGTTCCCCTTAGCTCAGAGAGCACCAGGACACAGGAGGCTCCCACCCAACTACCAGCTGTATAGTAAGAATATTAACATACTTCTTCAAATTGTTTCTGACACGAACAAAATATTTTAATAATGTATACGAACATTCCAAAACGGTTATGGCGGCAGGGTCCAAAAGCACCTCGGATTGTTATAACCGGAGACCATCATTACAATTTACTATCATAACTACAGTATATTATAAACGTATTGTGAATTACTTCTAGTAGATTGTTTATTTAGCTGGGGGGTTATGCTGTGCTAAATGCCATTTCGCTCTCGTGACAGTGTGCAAGCCCAATCGGCGAAGGAAACCGATGCCCAGAAGATACATCGGTACATATACGGAACGTGAAACATGTGGCACACTAACAAATCGGCTTCTTGATACTATGAAACTGGGGGAACACCAGGGCACACGAAGCTCCCGTCAAACTATCCGACTGATGTATTTTGTCTTCACTACACATATAACCATGTATTAGTGTATCATGTTATGCATTCTGTTATAAATGTTATGTCATCATCATGTATACTTACTTATGTGGCAAGGAGCAGAGACGCATACACTGAATAAAAATGAAGTTGACTTCCTTAGCCAAAAGGTGTTCTTCAAGTCTTACCAATCGATTGACTATGGACAGAACAGGATCTTTGTTCTTCAATAGATACAGCTGGTTTTGTCACATTTATTGACCAGGACTTGAGAACCAATTTTGTGGCTACTTTAACTAATTCTTTGAAGATTATTTCCACACGGATTGAAAAAAAACTCAAAACCACTTCAATCATTACAGCTTAATTTCCACTTGGAAGAACTTAATGAAATATTCCAAATGGAATTTGAAGAAACACGTGATCACATTTATAACACATACAAAGAACTGCTTGTAGACTCTCTCCTTTATATACCAGTCACTATTTATTCTTCGAAATAATTTGCATTTGGCTGATATCTTTGTATATCAGTATAAACCGATCTGTCTATTCGTCCTATTGACCCACAGTGTTCGTCGTCAACGTGGACATTTTGCTTTAATAATGTAAAGGGGGTGTCTATGGTATCCTAATATAATGAGTTGATTGATTTGTGTAAAACTCCAATTTCAGCTGTATTTCAGATAAGCTGTGGCGTGCTCGTTTTACATTTTAATACTTTAGCTTTTAAAATTGATCTCTTCCAATGTCAAATCAATCAAATTTGTACATCAAAAAGAGAAATAAAGTGAACTGAACGGGGCAGACATAAGTGATACAAATGTTAAATATGCACATTGAAAGATTGTAAATATGACCAAGTTGTAAAAATGATAGCTATGAAAGCCATACAATGATCGCTTATTTCCGCATCGCCAGCAATTTTGTCAAATGATTTAGAAACGCACCGATTTGTTTATACCACTCCAACACTAAATAGTGTGTGTTACGTACCAAACGTCTTGTAATATGGCAATATGTATAGTGGTATTTACTGCCCGTGTTAGCACATCAGGCTCATTGTATTCCTCACCTACAGTGTAGGTTAATGATTGGTTGATGGATCGATTGGTGTTCATGCCATGTTCAAGGGAAAACACATGTTAATATATGGCAACACGAACCTTCCTGTAAACGATTAAGGGGCGTCGTTCTATCATATTGCACCCGACATATTAACTTATTCAGCTTGTAGATTATCGGGTATCACGTGGTTGTTTCAGGTGGACGCAAAGAATAATTCCACATATTCACATTAGTATATACTAATTAACTTGTATTTTTACACAGATGCATGTACATGTTGCTATCTAACACAATAATCTCACAGACTTTATTCAATGAATTGGGTAAAACTTACATATTTCCACCCGGAAACTTTGGTTTATGTTGCTTGAAAGACAACCTGCAACCTTGAAAATGATGCAACAATCATGGTGGACGTATTTGATATAAAACACACAATATAAGAGATTGAGAAACGTGTACGTAGCTTGTCTGTAACAAAAATGATAACTAAAATGTTAATAGCCATATAAGCATACATCGATTAAACTTCGTTTTGGGAGAATCATTATAAAGGATGCCGTTAATTAAGCCAGCTGTTGTAACCATTCCCGAAAAGGAAGTATCAATAATCAGCAATACTTGTTTTTAAATATTTGTTTAAATACTTGTTTAAAAATACAGTTATATAATTATGTTCATGTCGTTCTAAAAAGCGTCGTTTGTTGAAGCAAATGTTTATTTGTGTATAAATGTAGGTTTTTTCTTGCCATCTATTGATAAAACTCGAAGACATACACAAGATTTAATTATTTTATTGTGCATGTTTTTTTTTTTCTGGTAAGCAGAGCAGTTGTGTATGACAAGCCGTAACAAAGTGTGGGTTCTTGGGATGACACTTCCATGAAAACAAATTGTACAAGTGACATCTCAACAGAAACAAATAAACATAATCTTTCGGAAAAATACTGGAATGGATTAAATTTTTATATATTTTCTTGTTTGTCTGTAATCCAGCAGGTTGACTGTCATCGCCATCGATTTTAATGTACCTGTTTTGTGGATGATCTAGTGATGGTTCGGTCAGCAGATGTAATGACATGTGTTCTGTTCGAGACTCCAGGATGCTAAGGCTATCACGTATATCGTTGTGCTGTCAGTGTACTTTTCCGACAGTGGTTGACAAATAATTATGCACTTGCTCTCTTCTCAAAATTGATTTACTACTGAACCAGTTTCTCTCGTTGGTGTCGTGACCAAGTCAATAAAGCGATATGCCTAAAAAGCTCTCTTCGAAAAAAATACCTTCATGTTATTAAAACAACTCATGTGAGTTTAATAATGTTAATATCGCAGTTTAAATTGTCGGTATTTAAGAGTTTGTGATGATTTAAGCTTTAGGATGTGAGACAGTAGTATCGTCTTATGCTACTTGTCCTATATGACCTGTTCGGCGCTGCATGTGCTGCAAAAGTTTTCACGAGATTCATTTTCTTTCCGAGTACATGCTACTTTTGATTTAGTTATACACGCAGGTCGTTAACGATATGACAATTGTCACATTACGGCCCTGTAACTGCACCAAAGCAAAATAAATACCGTTCTGGAAGAGCGCTATGCCATATATACAGTCGGGGTTTAAATGATGTACACTGAAGTAAAGTACAAGTAAACAAGACTTACATGCCCTGTTCTAATATGGTGGCAACACATGATCAAAAACGTCAGCAAAGAAGCAAAGACGTTACGATGGACACGACACGAAGCAATTTAAAGGACTATTAACTATTAAATTTGAAGGAAGAGGCAAAATACCTACAGCCGGAACAGGTACTATTATATTCCTAAGAAATCCCTAAAAGCAAAGAATAGCACTTAAACAATTTCTTGTACGAAGGAGCCATTAGCTGACGGTATGTGGTAAACTATTTATATTTCTAGCACGCTAATTCCAGCTACCAGTTCTTCCAAATATCAAGCAAATTCAAGGATCGAATTTTAAAGACGGGTTTCAGTGTGATTATACTCTACGCAAAGTGAAGTTTAAATGCAACTATGGCGTGAGTCATAATAGAAACTGATACAAACCGGCTATTTTTAGTTTGACGAATTACTATCTTTAATGGATTTTTCTCGATATCACACACAACATGTTAGGACTAATATAACATCATATCATGCAAACATTTAATAGCGTGTATTATGTGACATGCTAGTCATCATTGTGGACAATTACTGGTTACGCGTTTGGTATTTGCCCTAATTGTGAACGAAAGTGTTTCAATAATAACCAACGGTGAAATACCCTGAACCTGTCTGTTAACGCTTTATTTTAACGTCCACGAATCAGTCAGCTAGCAATCTTGGTCCATTCTTACAGTTGGTTAGATATTAAGTGCTTAAGTAAGTCTGAAAATCGTAAAATACGGGCGAAAAAGAAAAACTCGAATGAAGACTTCGGAAGTAGGTTATTCCTTGATGAAGTTTAAGCTTCACCTTACTATTTATTTA
>JAVFBZ010018808.1:0-11634 GCA_032466195.1 Katharina tunicata | reverse complement strand
AAAAAAAAAACACCCCCCCCCCCCCCCCCCCCCCCCAAAAAAAAAAAAAAAAATTCCCCCAATACTCTTTAAAATATTTTTAAATATGAGGATTTTCAAACACGCATTTGTAAACAGGAATCTGTTCCATGTTGGAATGAAAATAGGTCCACGAAAATGAGGGCAACTGTTTTCCCCAAAGTTTAGTCTTCCACGACATGCTAGATGGTCCTTGGATCACTTTCATAAAATGTCGCTTGACAATAAAATATCGTATGATTAAATTAAGTCACGTTCAACAGTGGGTAATATAGTACAATAATTTAATGTTGTAAGGCCTATGACATTTTCTGAAAGCGGTCCCTTCGACGGTTATAAATGGGTACAGCAATATTTAGAAAAATGTCCGAGAATGCGATTGCTCGTTAGATTGGGGTTTTACGCCGTTCTGAAGTTTATTTCACTCATATGACAGTGTACCAGCCAATGGTTGAAGGAAACCGTCCTAAACGATGCCAGCAACACAGAGGTTACAATAATAATTTTACAGGACGAAACACAGGACACGATTTTAAATCGTATTCCAGATGTCCTTTAGAAAAGATAGCACAAGAGTAAGGGAGGTTCCTTCGAAACCAACCGCATTTTATTTTTTTAATTATTAGAAATGTAATTTTTAGCAGTTGAGAAATGTTGCCATATGACATATGCTATATACACAATTTTAAAATGAGATTGCTTACAGTAATTTTCCCTAAACGAAGAACAACCCTTGCTTCTCGTTTTGTTCATTTTGCAGCTACTTTATGTCTTGTACAAGAGCTTCTAATGGCTGTCAAAATGGCTACACTCACGTTTAAAATTAACCGAAACGCACTTCTCGTTCTATGGAGAATAATCACAACTTACTGCGGCATCACGCGATCTTGTCACACAATGATCGGTCACAAGATAGATTAGCGAAGACTTTAGCCCGACGCTCCAGGTTATTTTACCAAAACGGCTCTGGTGATTATAAATTCCAAACCGTGTGATTATCCGACATTGATAGATGTGGGTGGATTTAATAACCTTCATTAACGTAAAGTCCGAGCCGCCGCTGCGATGATTTATAATTTTTGTACACCCCATTATCCTCACTTTGCAGTTCTCTGCGGATTGGGTTTGGGGATGATTACGTTAAAATCTAGCCAGACAGAGAGAGTCTATAACATGTACTGGTATATAACATGCTATGTAACGCACACAATAACATAATTACTATATAATACATTAACGTTAAGTTAATTGGCTCTAGGAATATAATAGAGCAAGGAATGTTTGTATATACGTTTATCGACATGACTTCCTTGTTTTCAGTTTCTCTAATTCTATATTACTCGACACTGATATGGGGAAATATTGGCTCGCATTTATATTTTATATAGATGTAGAGAAAGAAAAATGTGCTTGCTTCCACCGGGATTCGAACTCGGGTCTCAGGCAAGCAGGGTCAGCGCTCAAAACGGCTGAGCTACAAAGGCTCATGGTAGAACGAAGGAATTTTTTTTATCCAGGTGAAGCTGCGAATCTTTCTATACGGTAAGCACTGACACAGGGACACTGAAATACATTTTTTTTAAATCTAGATATTACCCAGAAATTTATATTAATGTTGAGAAAGAAAATCTTGCTTTCCTCAACCGGGATTCGAACTCGGGTCTCTGGCTAGTAGGGCCAACGCTCCAAATATTTGAAAGACACTAGATTTAACGATATCACGGGAAAAGGACAGGGCTTTAAACAGGGCGCCACAACAAATCGGTTTCCCGATGCTCCGTCACTCAGAAGCCATCAAATGTACTGCGCACATCATCTCGGAAGTGATAGTTCATCGCTATTTTGACCAGAACTTATTCACAGCCTATGGGTTGAACTGCCAATGTAGACAGATTCCACAGTTTCCATTTGTTTTACATTCAGAATATCATTTACTCCTAAACTAATTATAGTGCATTTAATGCTCGATTACCCTATATTTTCTTACGTGTTCATTGTCCATACGGCGGTAAATAAACTTCCAGCGAACAAAATGTACCATTTTGATACATATTTATATACCTATCACGGCCGAGCTAGGTGATGCCAGCGAAATAACGAGAAATCACGCGAGGTTTTGTCGATTGGATGCTCCGTAGCTCAGACAACACCTGGGCACAAATAGGTCCCGCGCCAACCACCCGCTTCATTTGCCAGAGCCATATGTTTTGTAATTAGTTAACAGTAAACAAAGTGAGGCCAACAACTACAAAAAAAAAGACGTCATTTGCGCATCTCCGTGTTGTTGCCTACGTAGACACAAATATCATTGTTCACTCAAGAGAACGAGGGTGGCTTTTATGGTCAGCCTCTGAAGTTCAGTCATTATAGTTTTTGTCGTGTAAGTGTTTGTTTGTTCGGTTGAGGGGGTCTTAGGCAGAACTTAAGGTTATTTCACTCATGTGGTTTCGGGTTCGGGGGGTTAGGAAAGAGAAATGGATAAACACTGGTACACATTGACTTGTTTTTGTAAATAACTGAAAATTACAATTCACATACCACCCCGCGATCACCGCATCCACCGGTAAGCCTTGTTTATTTATACTTTAGATCGACAAGTTTTTTAAAACCTATACCAGCTACAGTGAAGGGGACTAAGCAGTCCAACGCTCAATCAACTGAGCCATGTAGCGGGCCTAGATATTATATTAGATAAGAAGAAGATTTGTATCAGTAAGTGTGATTAGTATTAATAAACTTTTGGTAGTACTTATTCTCTGTGGAAACAAGCTGGTGGGATGTAAAGTAGACTTTTCGCTTTTTTCAAACTGGACTATAATTTCGAGCAGTAGGTTGTCCGCAAAGATAAAGCCATAAATAAGCTAGCCATTTTTTTTTTATGAAATTCAAAGGCAAAATTCCCATATGTTTAGGCTACTTTCAAATTAGACGTACGCCAACCTTTGAGTTGGATTGGAGACGTTCTTGGAATGTAACACAATGGACTTAAATGGGAAATGAATCAACCCAATCTGAGAATTAAGCGATAATGAAGAGATTTAATTTGATAGCGGAAATCTACGCTTTCACAGGCAGTTATTTGTCCTTGTATGCGGAAGGATACAAAGTCAATACCAATCCGCGTGACTTTTGGTACGTGGCACGCGCATCACTTAGCAACCGACCAGGACGTGTCAAAATCTGAAACCGGAAGCGAGATACGGAGACATCCGGTCTGTGCCTGTGGGATAAAAACTCCAAGAGAAAACTTGAAGGAGAAGTAGACTGGGATTTCGTGACTTGTCAAGCCGGACATTAAAGCCTATTAGGTTGGATTAAATTCTATTTCCGTGCTGGAAAATTAAAACCATGACAGCGTATTTGGGGTGAATGATTGGCCGTGTCGAAGTCTCATAACAGCGCCCTCTAGCCTCGAGACCCTTGACAATCGACTGTTTAACCAACGTCGGATAATAATCGGGTGAAATGTTCAGTTTACATTTGCCAAAGTTAATAGTGGTTCGTGATTGCTATCGCGTACTGGCGCGGAGTGATCACGGGTTTTGGGTAAAGATCGCGAATGGATCTGGAAACCAAATCGGCTATGGGATCACGGCGTTTAGACAAAGGTCCATTCCTATCCGTCCCTATGCGGAATTCAGTTTTTAGTGTTAATTGATTTTGGCCTCGTGGGATATGTTTCAACATCGAAGTGCACTTCCGCTAATGAAAATGACAAGTACTTTCACTTGTTTTTTTTTTACCTCCCCACCAGAGGATTAACTCGCCGCAACAATATAACATATGTGGCGTGCATATGGTAATTCCAAAATTCAGATCGAAACACAAATCGCCTTCGGAACAGAATATGAGAGAGCATCAACTACAAATGGCATTCAGCACTCTGTATTAATATCGAACATATTTGAACATTCCGTGCATAAAATAGATTTGGCATTTCACTGTACTGCAAAAACGGTTATATTAAACCGACAAACTTAGCCAGTTACATGCTCAAATTGAAATGCTGGTCAATTCTGGAGAAGAGCGTTTGGTTAGCGGTGCATCAGGATGTGGATTAGTTGGGGCGTCCTGTATTCTGTCCTGTATGTGTACTGTCGTGTCTGTTTATAGTCCGTGACGTCGATGGTGGTTTTCTTCACCCGATAGGCTTTCACGCCGTCATATGAGTGAAATAACCCAAAGAAAGGCGTAAACCCCCGATCAAACAAACAAAATGAAGAAAGAAAAAAGCGTAATGTTTTTTTGTTTGTGCTTTAACATTAATGATAGATGATAGACAATGCAATGTCCGTGTAATGATAATTACGTATTCTTATTTTATCACAAAATTGCTATATGCAAAAGTTCAATGTCAGTATATTTAAAAAAAGGAAACACTGGGGAGGTATTTTATGACACCTATATCATGTTACATTTATTTATTTTTCTATTTGATTGGTGTTCAGCTCCATAATCAAGAGTAATTCACTTATATTACGACTTTGCGTTGCCGGTGTATTGTGGAAAACCGGGATAAAACCTCATAAAACCAGCCCGCAATCACCGCAGCAACCCAAAAACTTCCATTATATACAACAGGTGGGTTCGAACTTTTACCGGAAACAGCGAAAAGAACTCCGCAAATAATATGGAACATGAATATAAGCCTGTTCAGTTCACCACACTGTTGTAAATATAATTGTGTAATGTCTATTTGTTTCCAACGTTACTTATATTCGATAACAATTAACGAAAAAGGCAGAAAAATAGTGTTTGTTAAAACAAGTTATATTAAAAGTATAAACCATGTGATATTAGTGTCCATGGCCATGGTTTTTAAACATACTAATGTAAAGTCATGATATTTTACAATTTTATATATGCACAGTTTCCAAATTGCGGTATTTTTAGGAAGCGGAAAACATATGAAACCCGTGTATTAGAAGGAAGAAACAAGCCTAGGGAAAGATTTGACTAAAATTATTGGGCCTGCAATGTTCGCTTTGGGCCGCCCCATGGCTCATTTCGTTGAGCGTTATGTTGCTGAGTTCCTTTCACACTGTATATACGGGAAGTTTCAGGTGGCAGCGGAAATCGCGGGTGGTGTTTACGAGGTTTCTTTCCGGTTTTCCACCACACACCGACATCGCCATAACAATGAAATACTCCTGAATAAATAATAAATAAATAAACTAATGAAAATAAGTAAATAGATAAATAAATAAATAAATAAATAAATAAATAAATAAATAAATAAACAATGTTCGCGAAACCCTAACTAACCATGCACATAAATGCACTTTAGTTTCTTATCCAGAAACAGACTTCCTTATTCCACTTTAGTTTCAACTCTAAACGACCCCGTTTACGTGACATCCGATGCGAAGAGTGGAGGCGGAAGTTAAAGCTTTTGAACAAAAACAAAATGTGAATTTCATATTTTTTTTTATATGATCGACATTCCGACAATATCTTGATCGTTTACTGTGTTACTATCAAGGAAAATAAACCGTTTTAAATATTTAATTTTTCTGTCACTCAAAAGTCTGAAATTACCAATGTTATGGCTTTATTTTGAGAAAGCAATTCCCAAGGTACTAATTTTACTAAAAAGCCGGGGTTTAAATTGCTGTGCAGGACCTGTGTGGATTTTTTTAAAACAAGGGACTGTTCGTTGGATGTGTTATAGAGTTACGTCAAAATATTTAAAATCCTAAGTAATATAACCAGTTAAAAATAAAACGTTTAATAATTTGATTTGTTTATATGTCATAAAAACCAAAATACCGCCAAAGGCTTCAAAAAAAGAACAACCTTAATTAAATACGGCTAGTTAAACAGTATGTTCTGATATATTAGAATTAATTACTTTAAATCAACCGTTTCCGATACACTTCTCATAGCTCCGGTTTTATGACGGAGATGGCCGATTTACCTAATCTCGTGTACATCACTCAGCCGTTTTCTCTCTGATGTCCCAGTGTTTTTCAGGATTTCTCGTTTTAGCCCTAAAGCTAAAATACATTTCACAATATAATTCAGAAACGACTGCGGAAGTAGAAACACGTAAAGATTTTTCTTATCACATTTTGGCAAATGCATGAAGAAATGATAATTAAATAAATAGTTCCCGACGTAATTTTAAGAAACTCTGTAAGAAACTAAATGGCGCCTTGATACCTTTGTGGTGAAGTCCCGCATACGATTCCCGAATAATGTTCATAATGTGTTTTTCATCGAGCATTTGCTTCTTTAAATAAGACACTGGCATTTGGAATTTTGCTGTTCTTGTTTATGACGTTATCGCCTTCGACATCATTATTGCAAATAAAAACAGGAAATTACTCTACATCGAAACAGACAGAAGAAAACAGTACATGTCCTCGAGGGGTTCGAATCCGAGAGCTTTGCTCTGGTTTAAGCTAATATTGAAAAAAATACGGGTACAAAATTAGTTTGGCTCTTAATTTTCACGATGTACTAGTTCGTCATAAGTAATGCATCTATAGACAATATTTCGCCTAATAATTTTTTCAATACGTAAAACAATGCTAAGATTCAACTTCTGTTTGTAAAAAAAAAGAAATCTAAAATTGGGATACCACTCTCTCAGATTGAAGAGATTCTAGTCCAGACAATTTTGCCAGTTGAGACCTTTTTGGGAATCAGGTGGCATCGAACCCACGACATGCTAATCGAATGGTCTAGGTTGTTGTCGGTGATTCGGTACCTGAGTCTAAGGGCCGAGGGTGCTTTTCCGCAATGTTCTCTGTATGCAGTATGTTCTGAACTATGAAGTTTTCAACAATAATAAAACAAAATGCTGTTCATAGTAACTTTTTACTCTGCACAAAACATATTTCATTCGGGCTTTCTGTCTTTCTTGGACATTAACATAAAATGGAATCAACCCTTAAATAAAGTGGGTCTGAACGTATCAAGCTTACTCACCAGTTTCCTAAAAGGGTGTTCTGAGAGTATCAAAAATAATTTAGTATGGTGGATTCACACCATATAAATTTTATTTAAAATACAAAGACATAATCAAGCACATTTCCATTAAAATCCCAATAAAAAATAGAATTTTTGAGAATATATAATGAAATATTCATAACGATATTGAGAAACAAACATTGTTACAGCCATATTAAGAATATTATAATATGGTTGACTTTTCACTCTATATAAGCTTTAAATAAAATACAAAAACATACTCAAGTACGTTTCCATTAAAATCACAATAAAAAATAGAATTTTGGGGAATATGTCATGAAATATTCATAACGATATTGAGAAACAAACATTGTTACAGACATATTAAGAATATTGTAATATGGTTGACTTTTCACGCCATATAAGTTTTAAATCATAATAAAAAAAGAATTTTGGAGAATTTGTAATGAAAAATTCATCATGATATTGAGAAACACCACCATACACTGTAGTGTTTAATTCGGCTCAAACGAGAAAATGAAAAATTTCAAGAAACTAAGGATACTGTTTTGGGAAATAGTTTTCATCCACTCAGAATCACTTAATTTTGGGGTGTAATTTCATTTTAATTTCTATATACTAAGATTTTTTCAGAGATATTCCCTGCTTCTAGATGATGTATAGAATTGCAACTAAGATCAAAATTATGTGAAAAACAATACGGTATACACATACAGTAAGTAGGTGTGTCTGCTCGGATTTCGAAAACTAATAGGTAAAATACAATTAACGAGACCATCCATTCTCGTTTGTTCTGATATTCTCATCAAAAACGAAATTCCTAAAAATGCATGCGGAGTTTAAATATTCAACCGGTTCCGTAAACTTACGCATTTAAATTCATGAGAATACAATTTTTAAATAAAACTTCATAAATAAGAATGCCATCTGTCCGGAGAAGAAACAATGTTTTATTTATTACATTACGCTATGATAAATGACGTGCGATAAAATATTCAATAGATAGGAAATGAAAACCGAATCCATATCCTTTCAAAACATCTGCCTATTCTGTTTTATGCCTGCAGCAGAAATCTAAATGATACGTACGTGCCTTTGTTTAACATGTTACAATTTTTTTTTGTTTTCTTTGTAATGCAATGGAAAATAATCTTAAATTAGAAAATTATATCTATTATCCTGGCCTACAATGAAGTTTCGAACTGGCAATCATTCACTGTCAACCAAGACAGGTAGATGGGAAAATGTAGACATGTAAGTTTGATTAGGGTTGTACGCAGTACTTAAGGTTATTTCACTCATATAACGGCGTACCAGCCTAATCGGTGAAGGACACCACCCTAAACGACACTGGCAACACAGAAGATACTACTATACATTTACAGGACGAAAAACACGACACCACTAACAAATCGGCTTCCTGATGCCCTTAGCCCAGCGAGCACCAGGGCTCCCATCCAACCACCAGCAAATATCGACTGGAAGATGAGTTGAAACCTATGTAAACATGGAATTGGCGATGAGTACCATTATTTATGGAATTGCACAAAACTTACACAAAAACAAACAAACTGTTAGCAGTGAGTTTTTATCCTAAATTAAGTGTGAATAAATGAATAAATAAATAAATTCGAGAATTTTTTTCAGACAAAGTACAGTATTTTTGTTTATGTCAATTAAGTAAATTTACCGAATACATAATGAAGACATGGTATAAATGACAATTTACTCAATCTTATTATAATCTGTGAATTTCTGTGCACACAATTATTGCTCAGTGTGAATTGTATGAAAGGTGTATTAAAATAAGTCATACTTCCCCTCCGTCATATTAAACTATGTATATAAATGCAACTCTTCTGCCAAGTCTATGGCCAGAGAAAATAGAGTTTTTCAAGAGGATTACCTCCCTTGAATTTGACACTCAGACTTATAATGAAATACACAGTAATAGAATGATGATAATAAAAGTAAATGTAATAAATATAATCGGACAAGTTACTTAATAAATAAATTATTATTACAAAAATTTCAGCTTGAAATATTTTCTCATTTTTTTTCTGGTGATTTTCCTAATTGGTTCGCAGCTGGTCCTGTGTCTCGGGTTGATGTCCACATAGTTGGCCCCGTGTCTCTGGCTTTTTCTCACAATACACTACCGATAATAAAATAGTAAAGAAACTCCGAATAGGTCCATAGTTTGTCTCAATATTTCGACTTTATTTAAGTCATCTTCAGGAGAAATATTAAGTCAAACTATGGTCCTATTCGGATTTTCTTTACTGCTTTATTATGTTAAGCTGTTCAGTGAATCAACTGGATACTACCTATAATTTCTCTCCAGAAACCGGCGATTTCTGAGTGATAATTTATCATGTGAGATAATGCCACAGTTCATTGTGACTAGGGATGGCATCAAATTTATATATCCATTTATTTATTTGATAAGTGTTAAACGTCGTACTCAAGTTTTTTAAAATGTATTTGACTATGCTTTGCCAGTGTGTGGTGGAAAACCGGAAAGAAACCTGGTTAAAGCCATCCGCGAGAATATCACATTGTTCAAGTTATCAACAAAATGCTAGTCACTTTGTACATTCTTTGCAACAAAAATACATTCCAGTGCCGTCCACCGGAAAACTTTCCTTTTATACGTTAAGTCCACAGTAAGAATCGAACCTATTCCGGGTACAGTGAAGGGGACTCAACAGTGAAGCAGTCCAACGCTCAACCACTAAGCCATGACGCGGCCCATGTATGGTAAGAAATAGATCAACCAACGCTAGCCCATTTTATTGCGACGAATATTACTTTAGTCTCTGAATTTTTACAATAACTCGCCCCTGTCTCATTCTTGGCAGAACAGATACATTCCAGTGCTGTCGATACGATTCTGTGATGTTCGAAGTTGTACTTCCTCAAGATTGTCTATGCGTGCTTTTCACTCTTAAACCTTAAAAGTGCACAACATTGCATCGAGTGAGAATAGGATTAATCAACTCAAACCTGTGTATTTTATACGAAGAATATCACTTTTTATCTTTTAATTTAAAAAAAAAAAGAATTACTCGCCTATGTGTTTAGCCGTAAAATTTACGGAACATATATTGTTCCCAAACGTCTACAACAAGTACGTGTGTAGTATAGACTTGTGACTGGTTGCTCGAAGTCCCGTTAACTTAACGTCCAGTAAGATGACGTTGAGTAACAATGATTTTTTATTATGAATTCTTTGTGAATTCTTTGTGAATGGGCTGTTATGGTAGCACGCATTATATAGCTATTTGCGAAGTGGTACATCACAGACGCCGTCTTGAAATTTCGACGCCGTATGAAAAATCCCCGTCCAAAGACGTGCAATAGTATAAATAACGTGCCATGACGTGCCAAGTTTAGCGCTGATTTAATTGAAATTTGCAAAACCTTGGCATTTTATGACTAAAGAGTCATAATGTACAATAAAAGGTCGTTAAAATATAACCTTTCTAAGGAGGTGGTATTACAAATTTTTACATTGTTGTAACTATATTCAGTTTTCAACAGCATAAATTGTAGTCCTTCGTCTACAAAACCAGTGGGCGAAAACAACAGATTTAACAAATCCTCATCTGTATATTCAGTAGTTTTAGTTTTCGGTTATTAATAAACCTGTCACTTAATCTATAAAGGCTTTCTTATTCGTAGATACAGAGCCCTGTATCGTTTTAAGTCTACTATATACGTTATCAATATAACGATACAGAACAGTACTGAATAGAAAAGTTTTAATTTTTAGTTTTTGCACCTACCGATTTTCACATGTCCAATTATTTGATTTAAAATTCCGTTGGGAAGAATTTAACTCTCTGAAATATTTTATTTAGTATAAATGTCCATATCTCGCTTTGGTAACATTTTAAAAATAATTTTGTTTGTCAACGAGAGTAGCAAGTTGGCGGCCATATTAAAAAATCTTCCTAAACAACTCGAAGTTTGTTGTGAAAATAAAGCCACGGAGCAGGATTTCTTTACTCAGAGTTAGTTCAAATATAATTTCTGGATAAAAAAATAAGCAAGGATTTTAATTTCAAGAAAATGGACAATAAGCGTTGAAAGAAGACGGTAAGTGCAATTGTTGTGTCCGCGTCAGCTGTATGATTCGGACATCACAATGGTTCAGCATTTCTGTAGCTACCTTACTCGTAGTTCTTAAGAAATATATATGCATTTCCGTAATAATATATAAGCCTTAATTTTGAGGATACCGTATCAGTTTAAGTTAATTTCATTAGGGAATACAATGGAACAATTAATTTTTACAATGTTCAAATACGCTTCTAAAACATTGTGTATGTTTACATTAATATTCATTCAAAAGTGTTAACAAAATGTAAAACTAACAGTAAATTTGACTGTATATTATTTTCACTGTCCTGTTTAATAATTAAAGTCACATACGCATCCAAAATTTGGATTTTTCAACTAATTCCGTTTACCTTGATTTTTACAAGATTTGATGTTAGTTCAAAAATTAAAACAGTCACGTTAAAATAAAAATTATTCATTGGGCACAAAGCTTGTACGGACCCGGAGAAATCTAGCTGTTATTCGAATTTAATGGAAAGAGGGCTGGCCATATTTGCTCAGAATGACTTTGATCCAGCCGCGGTGAATGACCTTGTTTGTAACGAGCCAATATTT
>JAVFBZ010018798.1:0-11634 GCA_032466195.1 Katharina tunicata | reverse complement strand
GCAAAAGAACTACAGACTACTTATTATAGAGCGATATCATTGGTTGAAATAGGTTCGTTTTTCTGATAGCAAAGATAATGTTCTTGTGAATTTCCTATCAAACCTTGCAAAGCTGTGTCTTGTGCAGAAAATAGAATCAGAAAGGACGGAAGTTGTCAAGAGCGTGGTGTATGTAAACTCTGTGAACCATTACCTGTATATTCCCAGACAAAAAGAAACATTTTTAGATAAGGTCGACATTCATAGGAATATCCTTACTTTTTTATACTTAATCTTTACTTAAATACGGAAATAGCCGTGTTGTTTAAATCATTTTATGTATAGTGGCGCCTGTCTCCATTTGAATTTGTTTGTCCACATTTATCGTGGGGATGGGCTTTAATTTCACGCTTGGGTTTATTGTATGTTTAGGATAGTTGAGATTCCCTTGCTCGTCACACCATCCCTGTTGCGATGTTAGGTGTGTTAGTTATGACATATTAGAATTTGTTATAGGAATGTTGCGGACAAACAGGTAAGGCTGATGTGTATATAATGAAGGGAATCTCTTATTCTAGTCAGAATCCACAGGGACTAACTCTCCGAGGATATTGGCTTCCCCGCCTCATTAAATATTGGGTGGAATTGTTAGTGGTAAGTTAATGTACAATGTAATAAAGGGTAGTAGAAAACGTGAACAGTCTTCTGGCTATCGATCTTTTCACCACTAAGGGCTACCTGGCTATTAAATGGATTGTAGTCTCATCCCGTTCTTCTCCCGGGACGAATTCGTGCATCTCTTGGTTATGTAGAACGAACCAGGCCACCGTTTGTTCTTGTGTCGGAGGATATACTGGTGCCTGTGTGTGGATTTACTTGTGTCGACGGTGGGGGATGTTATACAGGTGCCTGTGGTTTACTTGTGTCGGGCGGTATACCGGTGCCTGTGGGTTCACTTGTGTCGGGGAGTATATGGTGCATGTGGGTTTATGGGGCGCGGCCACTGGTAAAAATTCGTATCACGGCGAGCTATTGGTTCCCCTTTTTTTGGAAAATACCCCCAAAACACCATGAATCTTGAAATATAAGTGACGGAGCTTGGTTTTGCTTGTTCCAATAAAAGAGTAACTTAGACTTACTTTTGGTGGATAATCAAGTTCATTTTAAGTATTTCCTGAGTTACAAGCCTAACTTTTTCAGTAAAAGATGGCAATTTAGCTCGAAACGTTTCATTTTGTTTGCTTACGAATCCAATCATGGACTTTATTTATGCCTGGAATTCAATGAATGAAATTACTTCAGCTTTCGGTTTAACGGACATCACAAGAAAGGCAAATAAAACTAAATAGCAGGAGTTTTCCGCCCCAATCAATACAATGTATATACAGGTCACGAGGCCTTACAAACTTTAACCCTTAATTGTCTAGTGGATCTTATATTATTTAAACCCCCTTTGTGAAAACATTGGTTAGCAAAGTGAGATCAATTCGAGGCGGATTGATTGGTTTATGAATTTTAGACTTGACCTTTGATCACAATTTTGGTAAATTTTTTTGTTGTAGATTGGATCAATTTGAGTTTCGGATCCACTGGGTGGGCTACATATTATAACACAGGCTACTGTGTAAAGGCTTTCATCTAAGTCATACTGCGCTCAGTTAGAAAGTCCGACCATTTGACTATAAAATCCCACATTTCCGGTACATCGTGAACCAATCAAACCGTCTCAAATGTGAATGGTGTTTTGCGCTGTATTCAATTAAGGGTACCCAAACACCGATAATAGGTAATACTAACGAAGAAAAGTTAGAGTTGGTTTTGCAAAAAGTTTGCCTGTTTGAGTGTTGTTTTACCTAGATCCCTATTTACACGTATGCTAACATCTAAGTCAAGCATATTTTTCTGTCAAATTGAAAAAAAAATTGGCATAAAAACAAAAATTGACGATGAAATTTCATTTCAAAGATCACTTAACACATCGATTAACACAGATTGTGGCATTTTCTTCTTAGAGCTAAATGAAGAAGGTTGTTGTTGTTGTTGTTGTTGTTTTTATCAACAAAATAACTTACGAGAAAACCTGAAATGTTGGGGAAACTAACGTTTAAAGTTTAAAGCTAAACTATTTTAGTTCTATAATTTGTAAAATGGACAGAGCAAGCTGTCTGGAGCTTTACTCTCGCCATTATCTTATTTTCTGAATTTAAAGATTTGTACAAACATTTTTGGTGAATAAATCAAATCAAATCAAATCAATAAAAAGTTGACAAATACATATAATAAAATTAATCTAGAGCCGACTGGGTTCGTGGCAATTAGCTTTAAACTTTAAACGTTAGTTTCCCCAACATTTCAGGTTTTCTCGTAAATTATTTTGTTGATAAAAACAACTACAGCCCCCCCCCCCCCAAATGGAAATCACATTTAAATGTTTGCTTCACAAGGGTTTATATTATAAGGTGTAAGGTTATTCATGCTTTAGTTTATTTAAGTATGAAACAGAAGGGACCAGCCTAGCTCTGTCATATATTGTTTGTCTGGGTATGGGGATTATAGTATCGTTTTGATGTCAAACTTTATTGACAAAATCTCTGGGAAAGCACTAAAATGTTTTTAAATATCAAATGTCAAATATTTAAATGCTGAATTGCTTTTAAATGAACAGTTAGTCAGTAAGACTAAACAACTTACTTGTAGAAATGTACTAAAAAGGGACATATAAAACCGTTACCGTCATATTTTAGATACCAGTGTTAGATACCAATTTGTTGTGTGCGTTTCTGATATTATTTATATTATTTGGGGAGAGGAGTTTATGTTTTTAATTTTTCTGCTAAATGAAATCGCTCCTGATTATGGAAGCCGAAAGTGGCCCCTTGTGTCCGATTTTTTGGTCTTAATTCAAAAATGTACAGAGCTAGAACACGTGGCTGCTATTAGCTTCCATACACGATGGTTGTTTGATTGAGTGGACTTTACATCCGTACGAAAAAAATTAACTTTTCATAAAATCCACGAAGCTGTGTAATAATGTTCAACCTGGGCTGACGTCACCTATATCACCGAACGGTATAGTTATAACTTTAACCTTAAATACATCAGTGGAACAGAAATGTTTCTCCCAGCGGATTAAATTGAAATGTTACTTTGTTTACAGTTCTTAGAAACGGTTCAATCTTGGTGTAAATGTTCTTGTGGAATAATATCTATATTCACCTATATTTATTTGAAATATATTCACTGATTCACTGAGGTAGAGGGTGATAGTGTTTGGCCTGCTAGTGGTTAAAACATTAACATCAAGCAATCGAAAGGCTCGTTTAATCCGTTAAAGGTTGTGTGTGTGTGTGTGTTTTTGTGTTCCAGGCAACCATTGACTGTAATCAGGACGAGCATCAACACGGCAGGTACGGAATGTACGACCACCATTCCATGTGGTACTGGCGGTAATGGGTGTCGATTAACTGTGCTATGTGTATCGGATAGTGTTTTGATTGAATTATTTGTTGGTTGATCGTTTGATTGATTAAGTGATGGCAATCCTGATATCATTTTATGTTATCTTATAATAGCACATGTTCAATATTTATAGCGACATCACTGTCGTTTGGGCAAATTTTAAAACCTGTTTATCTAACTAAATATAACTTCGTTTTGCAATATACTCTCTTCAAGTTATTATAATAGATTGTAGTTAAAGGGCAATAAAACAAAGCATGAGAAGATAGTCTGTACAAAGCAATTATGAAAAATGGTATTCTGAGTGTGTGGATAAGTTTCAGTATCCTGTTAGAGCCAATTGGTCCCTAAAATTGTATGGCGGACGTTTCTTGCCAAATATTTTGTGTATATTACATAAGCTAGTACTGAATAAATCTTCAACATAAAAATAGTGTCACAATAATTGTGTGTCCACTACAATGAATATTTGTTGATTAATGGTAGATTTTACAGCGATATCATTTATATGGCAAGAAAAGTCTACAATTTAAAGGACCCATTGGCTCTAACAAGATGATGCAAGCAATCTCTGCAGACGCCCACAACCCCCATATGTTAAATCTGATGCCTACAGCCAGTCTAACTACTCAAATTGACATGGTATTTGTTTTTCCCCCTTTAACCTGATAGAGGATTTAGATGGAGAATGCCTCTAGAACATCCGATGACGGTTAGCCATATGAATTTGGTGTTTACAATAACCTACCATTCGTATAATTATGCAAGAGTGAATCCAATCATGTGCTCTTTCGTCGATTGTTAATTGTAAGCTGTTGACCTGCCATCAAGGTAAGATCACGCAGTATGTCGATTGGGTTAAACGTACTTGCCAGTATTTTACTGGTCCCTAAGGTAGCATAACAGAAAACGAGCAATGTTGAATATATTGAGAAACACAACGACATTTACTGGAAATGGGAGCTTTTACAACACGGCATTTTTATGGTAATTTTATTACCTATTATATCCATATATGCTGCGTAGTTAAGTGATTTGTTTGTAATATATGCGTATATAAGTAACTTAAGTATATAAGAATTAGCATACCACTACCTGGCCGCACATCAACATGCAGACATTGTATGAGGCGAGGTTTACTGTTTAAAATGTCGTGCATTAACGTACATACATACATATTACCATTTCTCGAGAGGCGCCTTTAGATCAACCAAAACAATTCGAGATTCAGATCTATCTAGAAACTTGTCTCAAAGAATTGATAAGAGATAATATTTTGCAAGATAAAAGTTTCAAAACCATTAAATTTCAGCATCAGAAAAACTTTTTTGTAAGCTAACATTTACTGTAATGATAAAGTCGTTGTGTTCTCCGTTGTGCTGACTGGGACCTATACAATTCGGGCATGTATCTTTAAAATTGTACCTGTCAAATAGTGGCATGTGGCCGAAATTAGACTGAACTTATCCTTTAAGACCAGGGACATTGATCATGTCAACTGGACCCCCAGATGACTGGAGGCTAGTACTCTTCACTGACGAGTCTTGTTTCTGATTGGACCGTACTGACCGGAGAGTAAGGACATGGATGGGGACGTGTTGGACACGTGTTTGACATACATGGTGGGGGCTCAGTGATGGGGTGGATGAACGAGCACCTGTCCATGTTCTTAGGCATGGAATGCTGACTGCAGCTCGTAACAGGAAAGCGATCCTCCATCCCATTGTGAGACCATTTGCTGGTACAATTTGCAAGGCTTATTCTGATTGATGACAATGCTCGTCCACATTTCTGGGGCTCTTGTGAAGTTAACACGTCTGGGGCTACTCTAGAGAGGATTATGCTCACAAATAGAATCACCGAAAACCCTCTATCGAAATAACTAAAGTTTTGTTTTTTGTGATAGTTTGCACAAGGTTTATACGGTATGAAAATCAGGCTAGGTCATCTAGGTGTCTAGCTTGCTCGAGACGCACCTTTAGCAGCGCGTGGGAAGGAGGTGTCTACGTCTATCTACAATTATTTTGTGCGTCTTAAGATGTATATATAGATGGAGATCTAATTACACCTCAGTCTAACAAACAGTTCAGGCTGAAGCCAGTAGTTAGTCTGTGTTTGTTCAGACTGAAGTATGTCAATTTCGCAATGTCGATGAAGGTTCTATAAATGTACAATGAAGCAGTTCAAACAGACTCTTTCTGTGGCTTAATGCGTCACTATACATGAGACGGCAAGATAAAGAATACATTTGAATGTAAGGTTTATAATACCGTGCATTTTCACCAGATGTAGAACAGAGCACATACAGTTCTTGCTCTACACCTTGAAAATCTTAAGCGGGTAAGGAAAAACGCTATTGAAATATCCTCCCCCTTTTCTTTTTTCTTTACCCTGTGGTAAGGAAAATTTGTCTTCAAGTTACACATACTGTCAGGAACACTTAAGAAACCTTATTTTTTTCCAACAGTGCATGCACTATGAGTTTGGTGGAGTAGTAGTCTTCCGTTGAACTACTTAGCCTTCATATAAGTAAAACACCTAATATACCTAGTCTTAAATCCGACCACTCCGAAATTTATTTTGTTTAATAGTTATCAAACACTTGTCTCTTGTGGTATGTTTGTTTCCTTTAGCGGTAGCGGTAACAACACAACAAAAACTGATTAGAGTCTAATAATTACACAGTATTGAATCACATACTTATGCAATAAAACGTGGTTAATTTGGAAAGCGACAAAAAAAGACCTCAAGCAAAGATTCCAAACGTTCCGTCGGCTTAAAGATTTTCCTTTTGAAAAATATAGTTGCAAATAAATATTTTATAATTGTGTATCATCAGGGTGCGTGGCATGGGCGTCTCTGCCCTATACTCACAGAGGAAAGGTTAGAGTCGTTAGGAAGCCGTACTGTTGTGTTGTTGTGTTGTTGTGTTCTGCTTGTCCCTTATCATCATCTTTTACTATTATTAAAACAGGCTCGTACCTTTCTCCAGATTTAGAAGAATACCAGCACTAATATAATAACAGGCCATCATTGTTGTAGTAATGTTTCCGCCAAAAAGTGCGCTGGTGAATGAATCGTGTTAATTTTACTACCAAATTATGTAAAATTAAACAGAGAAAAAAAGGATGTTATAGGCCCTATTCAATTTGTAGTCTGTAAAAGACAGGAAACAATAGATAAAATCGTGAAGCAGTACCATCTAATCACATGTTAACTTACTCGCTACAAAAAGCAAGGCGGGATAACTCTTTCAAGATGAACAACACGATGGCCAGTCAATTCCTTCGAGTCAAAGACTCGACGGTAGGGAGAATGATTTGATTCTCTATTTAAGAATGGTGCTATTGTTGACAGAGGCGGTCCAGTTGTGTAGCCCGCCGTTCTGATGATACGCTAAAAAGGAATCGAAACAAATTTTGCTCAAATTCATTTAGCTTTATTAAATATAAAAGATATTCCAGCCAATTTTAAGAAGTTTGTAAAATATCTTTAGATGAGAATAACCATTTCAAAAGTTTCAGTTGATATGGCATACTTTAAGTGGTTTATAGCTCTCGTACTTATTTTGCCTAGCACTCTAGCTCACAACGATGAAGTTCAGCGACAAAGCTAGACAGATTAGTGATGTAACTATGGCGGGGAAAACTGTCGCCTGTCCATTACAATTATCGCTGGAACAAACGCAAACTGTTCCACTGAAAGTCGTAACAGTTAAGCCCGGCACTTTGATGGCCTCCTGCACCTTAGATAGATCTGTTGAAGTCGTGCACCCCTTAGGTGAGCTCGCAACAATGGGAACACATGATCGGGCTACTATTTGGCCTGTAATAGTAAATCCATAATCTAAAAACAGTAAAATAGTACACATATAAAACCAGAAAACATAAACATAGCAGAGTCAGACAATTATTCTAGAAAAATAATGATTGTTTGAGTATGTTATGCGTATGTGTGCCTTCGTGTGCTTGTAAAACTTTTGTTTCAACAAGTTTGGCTGACCTACAGCCTGGTGGGGCTGTCAAAATCGATAAAAAAAAAAAATTCCAGTAGCATGTTAAAATTATAATTTTGGGTATAAAATAGCAGTTATTCAAACGCGCATCTGTACATGTCATATAACCTCTAGCAGATTTATCAAAACAGAAACGACACTTTCCCTTTCCCTTTTCAGTGTGTTTGTGCTCTGTCGATTTGCATGCAGTTGAATTTCTTCAACAATTTTGTAGACAAAGTCTTCTTTCGCCTTATGTTTATCCAACTTCAAAACGCCACTCAAAGAACCAATTTTGTAGAACCCTGGTTTGAGTGGGGGATAAGTTGATACAAATCACACTGTTTGATATCATTTTTTGATCATTCTAATTCTGAAATGTATACACCGCAAACCGAGTCACGTGGTGACGCTGGGCGAGCTGTATAATGGTGATCTCTGGACATAAATAATCATAGAAGAAAATGTAACAAGAATGGCTTGTCATAAAATTAGTGCTGGTACTCTTCTCAATCTTGAAAAAAAGTACTAGATACAAATTCCTCAATAATGATTCAGACATTCCATTGTTTAATTATTGTGGGCACGCGAACCTAACACCTTAGTCAGCCCGCTTCTATATTGCTTCCACACGGTTATATTTGTCCGTTCAGGTAGGCATATGACTAATCCAACACTTTTTGAATATTTGCTGAAAAAAAATATATTGTAGATGGCATAAATGATTTTTTGAAGAACACAAAAAGAGACAATTAAACTTAACCGTCAAACTCACACAGTGCAGACTCCTCCACATAAGTCTTGATACATCTCATCTCTTGTCCGAACTGACCTTGGCAGGGTGCAGATTTCATACGACTTCGGTCGTCGTCTCGGCATGCCTGGTCATGTGGTAACTTACTGAGACGAGAGTTTGCTGAAGGGACACTGCTCTTCATACTGAAATCCACGCATTGGTAACAGTTTAAGCCTGGAATAAATTTATTACATATCAAATGTCTGTTTGTTTCATTAGGGTTTCATGTCGTTATTTAAAAGGTTATTTCATCAATATGGCGAAGTGTCGAAAAACTGGCGAAAAAGAAAAACATGCACCCATGACCTAATTAAAACACATTCCAAGCATAGGACATAAAACACAGGACACAACAATAAATAATATTTCTGACGCTCCTCATGCAGCCGCCCAGAGAACAGCAGAGCACAGAACTTCCTGCAAAACACCCGTCCTTTATTAAATATATAAAATAAAATATCTTGTAAATTACACAAGAGTTGGAGGAAGAGTCACGCATTTTGAATCGCAATTAAAACATTTATTATAACAATCAGTGATTCCTATTTCTGGGTTAAAATTTTCAACAGGGTGTCTGTCGAGTTAAATGCTAATTCTTGGGGATAGAAGTTTGCAGGTCTTCAGCCCATCACGACTATCAAGGATACTTTTTGACTTTTTGACTTCAACAATACAAGAGGAGGATGTGAACACAGTATAGGAGAGCACATCACGTATTTTCGGATGATCTTAATTGTACTGAGCATCAGTCGATAGTATTTGGAGGGAGCATTTCAAGACAACGTACCAAACAACATGACCTTATCAACTTAACCGAATACTAGGTCTAGGCCTACTTGTTCGTGTGCAGGTGATTAGGCTGGACAGGCCTGTGCCCTGGTGTTTGCTGTGCTCTGTGGCACCCGGAAGACTCTCTATTGTGGTGTCCTCTTCCCACTTATGTGTCCTTACTTTTGATTTTTCACACAATGGGCTATATTACGCCTTCATATGAGTGAAATAGCCTTAGGTAAAGCGCAAAGGCAACCTATCCATATTCCACAGATAGTAACATAGCAAGAATAATGTCAAGGCCCCATAAGGGCTAAACGAAATAGGCCTACCTTGAACACACTGTCCGAGCGAGAATGTAATAAAAACGATCGTAATTCCCCAAAACATTGTATTAATATCCTGCAAGACAAAGAAATATACAGACACTAAATAGATTCATTGGTTAGGTATTACCACACTAGACAAATATAGATAAAATATCTGTAAGAAAATAAATATGAACTAGTTTTTTAAATCCATTTAAACTTCAAACACATATAATGACATGCAAAAACAGTTTTGAAAACAGTACCTCTTCCAACTAGCACATTGTTTGTTCAGATAACAAAACAAATATATGGTCGTACTCTTGTGGAATAAAGTGTATACGCCATCGATGAAGCTGGACGCGTTAATAGACACACATTATGAAAAACATCTGGCCAAAAATAAGGCAAATTAAGAAGTCTCGGATAAATGCTTCGCCTCGTAGTATGCTCTGATGGATCCTACATAAATGATCAATTCATATCATGTTAAGGAATACTCCTCATTTCAAATGCGCCAGCGGAATATTTTATTCTTGTTAAAGTGAAAAAAACACCCAAAAGTAATGTACGATAAAAATTCATGAAATATCTTGATTAGCAGTTTAAAAAATTGTGGCCAACAATTTTTTAACGGGATTTTCTGGAATCTACAAAAAAAAACAGTTTGTTGTATGGTGGGCTATTGAAACCAATTCGGCCCATTTGACACTGCACATGTTTTCAGGTGTAGCCTAAATATGCATTCATTAAGGTATTTAGCTTTGTATATCGAAATTAAATAGATCGGCTGAAGTTAACATCGCCGAGAACACACTTTTACCTATTTTGTTTGTCCTAATCTCGCAAAGAGGACTTGACGAATAATATGACGTTCACCGCAGGGTGTAAGGACTGACCGTGTTGAAGCTTGCGGCTCAGATTCAGTGTACGAGTTTCATGACGGTCATAAAAGTCCGTACATCCTGGGAAAAGCGTCGGTAATTAGTATTGCTCTATACATATAAGCCAAAATCCTTTGTCATGTTGTGTATTAGTGTGGTGATTTTATTAGAGCTTTAGGTCTTGTTAAATTGTTATAATACCAACTATATATGGCACGAATACTATAATAACTATCACTATTATAACTACAGTAGAAAAGTTGAATATGTAAACTCTATGCAAAGTTAAGGCAGGAAACACAAAAGTAATTGCCGCCATTTTTCACGAGTAAATAACTATTACTTATGAAAATTTTCCTTAAATTTCAAAATAATCGGCAAAGTATTAAAATACATCAGCACACCGTGGAAATACTTTTAAACCTTATGCCAAAAACTCCACCCAATCAAATACATGAATTCGTCTAGCAGTAAAAAATACATTTCAGAAAATTTCTTACCTTGTATTCAGTGTTAAGTCAGCAGCTTATATTCTTGTTAAAGTACAAATATGTTTATAAGCAGGCAAACCCACTGTGCACAAAATCAGGCTGTATTTGGAAGAAGTTGACCCAGTATTAACAATTTTAGGGCTAACAACGAACTCAAAACAGGTTTTATTTCGCAATAGCTCATACTTTTCTTGCTTTATTTGAATTGCCGCGCGACCTTCTTTGATAAAGGCACGGAGTAATATAATTGTTCTCTTCTCACGTATGTGCTATACAATAATCTGACAGGACGAATGTAACAAAATGGCCTGCCCCTTGTGTAATAAAACTAAATTCTGTTTCGGTAAAACAAAATGTGCCTAATGTTTATAGTTGATAAGCAAGAAATTTTCCTGTTTTCTTTAAGTTGATTATTTTCCAAAACTCTCGACAAACTAATAAAATACATCAACAAACCGTGAAAGTACATTTCAACATTATGACAAAAGTCCCCAATCAAATATCTAAATTCGCCTAACCGTAAGATCACATTTCAGCAAACCTTTTACATAGTATGTAGTGTCAATTCAGCAGACATAGTGTTGGTAAGTTTATTAGGACCCTCAATAGATTACTTCTATACTAATATAACCATAAATGTTATTTATTAAAAGCCGAATGATGTTTTCTAGCCTAAATTAAATAGTTTTAATTGAATTAATATGAATCATACTATTTCTGCTTTTATTAAACATAACAGATATACTGATAACTCTAATGTTTATTCAGAGATACAAAAGCTCCAGCTTACATATCATGCGTAATGTATTTTCCGCTTTCTAGTAAAGAGTACACTAACAACTATTTAAGCCTACACCGCGCACATTTAAATTAGAACCACATCAGATGCTGCGTTCATAATGACCGAAATCATGACTTTTTCAAACGACGATTGTGATGTGGTTGTGGGTGC
>JAVFBZ010018787.1:0-11634 GCA_032466195.1 Katharina tunicata | reverse complement strand
GGCCATATCTCTGTTACTATTCAACGTATGACTTTGAAACTTTGACACAACATTTTTCTCAATATGGACATGTGCAACGCAAAACTTTTTTTCCGCAAATTTATGCAAATTTATGCAAATTTCTACCTAAATTATGCAAATTAGCTGTTTAGTATAGATATTGGTCAGAGCATTGTTATACTTTGTGTTAGAATGATTGTTTAGTATAGATATTGTTGGTCAGAGCATTATTATACTTTGTGTTAGAATGACTTTTTAGTATAGATATTGTTGGTCAGAAATTAAATTGATGTATGTCTGCAAACGAAGTTCAAAACATTCAGCCCCTTGTCCGTACCCTTCAGTGGGGTCTCTTGATTTGTGGTATCTAAGTCATATGACACCAAGGTCATCAAGGATACCGCGCATGACCTCTGTCAACTCTGAACAGCCAAGCTCTATCCACCAGCTATTTATTTTTTTCGTTTTAGCAAATTTACCCACCAGTCATTCCCAATCACTACTCTGGATACTCTTTAGTCAATTCTTTAGTATGTGAAAAATCATTTTTAAGGGCAATTTTAATTCCCAAAATTCCTATTAAGAAAATCTTATTTGACAAATTGAAAAATTTAAACAAATTATTACTTGCCTTGTGTAGTAAAGGCCGTATTTTAAGTGAAAATCCTTAATTTTGTGGCCTTCAGGTTTATGTTGCACTTTGATGGACTAGCCGGTTGTACAACATGGCCAATGGCATGTCGCTGACATAAAAGGGGTTAAACAAATAGGCAACCAGTATATTAGATTGAACGCATAAACTACGGACGTTTCACTGCTCTGTAATTAAACATTTGTTTAGGATTCCCGATAGAACGTGGCCAGACGTCTACACAATCGATGGCTTTCTTCAGGTTTACTCGAAAAACCCAGGAAACAATGCTCGAGGATTTCGTCTCGCCTATCAAGGTAAAATATAATTTGTATAAAACGGTCCATTGACTCACTTCGGTGTATGTAATAACAAGGCATTTTAGTTATGAACGCCAAAGAGAGGCCACCGACCTCTTGACCTGATTAATGGACCTATGAAACAATTTACGTTTTTTGACATTGCCTGATTCGCATTAGTCATTTCGACCTGAGGTTATGCTAAATAGTTCTATTTTATTTCTTTATTTTCTTTGGTATTACCTGCTCTATGTCATTTTTTTTATTGGCACGGAATGCAATTGATTTCCTGTAGGATGTGTTTATGTACATGCGATACAAGTATTGCCTGCAGCGGTAAAATATCGCTAATGGGCTAAAATGACCAGTCATTACACAAAATAGTCTGATCACGCGAGATCTCTTACAATGCAAGATAGATATCTGAGGCCTCTTCGGGACATGTTTTCCACCTGATTTTGTGGTTCAAAGATTTATCTAGAAATTGATTGTAAGCTAATTTTGACTTCGAAATATATCCCAAATTGTGTGTCTTATTCGAGACTTTTGTATATAAATAAATACCAATCTTATGTACCAGAATATCCCGCGTGGTACCCTGTTCCCTAAACTCGTACCCTTTCTACAATTATTATTTCTAAGGTAACATGTACGAGTTTGGTCGCAGGGCACCAGAATACTTCGAAATGTCCCGACGAGGCCTCAGAGATCTATCTGGAGGGATATAGGAGATCTCGAGTAAATAGATTGTACACAAAGGCCGATAATCGGAGGGGACGGAAGTTACCGGAGATAGGCGATGTTGCACAACAATGAAGGATTGGTATAGGCCCTAATATAAGTTTCTTTAAGTTTCTTAAACTTGCAGCTTTTTATAAGAGGAAAACATTGGGAAATGCAATATCTATTCTGTATATTTCCATTTTTCGATTCGATTTCTTGAGTTATTCTAGCATGGTTTTCTCTGGTTTCATTTTATTTAGCGTCGATTAAATTGTTTCAGAGTTTGTTAATAGGTGCAGAAAAACGGCTTTTAGTACAAGTTTGAACTCTCAATTTTATTAATTTTCTAAAGAGCTGACAATCTGTCATTCATAATCATAAGACACGAAGCTTGACTGAAATATGCTGTAATATATTGATTGCTATAATTGTTTATTGTGGGATATACATGTACTTCTTTTTTTATACTTTTCTTTTTATTATTATTATTATTTGTTTGTTTTTCTGGTGAAATAATATTTATACGTTTTTATGTTCAGTGTATGTTGAACAATATTTATTTAAAACGAAATAGGACAATAGCAAAACAACAACAAAATATTTAAACAAATATCTCAAATAAGTTTTTTACTTGCCGGATAGTAGAAAAATGTTCATTTGATTCGAATGGCTGGTCATGTTAAATGATCCTGAACGGGAAACAATTTTGTTTTTAAATTATTATTCACTGTATACAATTTAAAGAACTCCGCTCGGAACAGCAAACAAAAAGATCGGAAAAGCTCAGCAAGTTGTCACGGTCACCCAGTCCAGAAAATCAAACAATCGTAGTGTCTGAATCACGTGTCATTACTCTCAGGGAAAATTCAGAAATTTAGTATGCATTAGAAAATGAACTAAAATAAATTATATCTGGGTAACAATTACTTAAGATTATTTAAAAACAACGTTTCAATGCCTTTTTTGACATCGGTTTCAAGCCTATTACAAGTATTTACGTTGGGAAAACTATACAAAGTGAACTAAAAACTCCAGTAGGTGGTAGCAACTGTATGATTATTAGCATGTTTTTCGATGATATCCATACATGATATAGTCCCCATCTCTACTAAAGTTTGAGGTTCGAGGATATAATTCCATCCATCCTTCTGTCCGTCACACACATGCTGCTAACACTATAACCTAACAACAAATTAATCGATTAACTTTATACGCGCAATATCGTTACCCTGATAGGATGACGAGGGCATGGTGTTAATTGCATTTCGCCAAATTCCGCGCAACAATATATCCGCCAATGAAATTTCGGTACGGTATTTACAAACTTCTGTGAACACTGTAACTTTAAGTGAAATTCCCTTTGGACTTTGAATATATCTCTCCCAGTAAGATGATGGATGGTAATTCATTCCACCAGGTTATGAGAAACGGAATCTCTGCCATTACGTTGTTTGCGGTATTTACACATCTGTGTTTTAAAGACTACAACTTTTTATATGAGGATCTATAGTTTGGGACTTGGAATGAATGGTTTGGGCCTAGGTAACTCGAAAACGTAAAAAAATCCTCCCCAGATCATAAATACTGTGAGTCTTCAACAAGTTTAAACGAACTTCTTGATGAGCTTAACTGTGGCTGATGAGCTTAACTCTGGCTGATGAGCTTAAATGTGACTGTATTTTTATAAATCATAACTCTGATGGTCTGTATTCAAGACATTGCCTCGTTTGTAAGCAGCTGATGTAGCAGCAAGCAGACATCTTGAACATTTGATAAAACATTTCTATTCTTGTTTCAGTCTTACCAGTTGGTTCCATAGATTCAATACTGCTGAATGAATCACTCTGTCTGCATCCTGGCGGCATAAAGGATGCCACATGGGACAGGACTGAATACAGGTAGCTGATAATGAAATCCTGCCATATTCTCTATGTAATTTTAGACTATGCTCTTCATAAATTTACTGTGATTACTTTGGTATATATAACCAGTCTATACACTCTTGTTTGGTATATATTAGACTCTCCCTAAACTGAGTCGCGCTAAGGGCCCGTTAGCAAGGTTTATAGCTATCCTTACATCGTACAACGTAGTTAAGTCGAGAGAACAATAGCAATGTGGGAAAGATGATTTGTGACTAGCATCTTGCACGGGTCTTTCTGGAGGTTTAATACCATCCCCTACAAAAGTATGAAATAAGTCAGTTCGAAATCAGACGTAAATCAATACTAAACCAGGGTGAATATGCTTGGAAAAATATTTGATTGTTTTAAAAATGTTTAAATCCATACATGTATGTATCTCAAATGACTTTGAAGTGAATCATTCAATTTGTCTTTAAACAGTTTTCAACTTGGTGATACCATCACATATGCATGTCGACCAGGCACATTACCCATTGGTTCGGAAAAGTTAATTTGTACGAATGGGACAAATGGTGTTGTCATGTGGAATTTCCCCCCTCCTTTTTGCTCAGGTAATGACATATTCTATTGACCCGTAGCCTTCCTAATTCTCACATGTTGATCTTCATACACTACAGTATGTCGAGTATTTGTTTTTCAACTTAAATAAGATCAACTATATACGAGGGCTCTTTCTGACAATACTGCTCCAATATAACTATTCCAGACCACTTAAACTAACCTCAATCCCAATCAGTCAAACATCCTCTACTTACTTTTAAAGATTGATGGATTATTTTTGAAAGTTTTGCGTTTGATATATTTGTAGAGGTGGCCTATACACGATGTAATAAAACCATTCGATCAGGAACGGGAATTTTGTCACCGCTTATGATGCAGGAGTATGAACCATGTTCCCAGTTCCCGGACACATGGGCTTGTAGTAAAAGAAACAAGAAATATGTCGATGGACAGGATTGTCGGATACACTTTGATGTTCCCGATGGGTACATTGTTCAACTAGAGGGAATCGAAAGCCGTTACTCAATAGATATTATTCGACAGGATTATATTTATATTTATGACGGACTGTCAACACAAGACGCGCTTCTTTACAAGTGAGAACATGCCTACTGGTATTTGCCGTCATAGCCATAAATACTTGACTACTTACATACTAATTCTAAGAAAGATAATCAATCATGCTCCCTTCCATCGAGAACTTCCAGATATATCAATTATGTCTTCATTCTGATCAAATTTACAATTAGGCTAATTCCTGTGGACATAGTCATCTCACACCTTCATACTTAGCTATCTTTTTGCGGTGTTTTAGTTTGAGCTACACGTCCATTCGAGCCCTGCCCGCCACCAGCTTCCCACATGATAACCTCAATACCAATCACAGTAAATTGTTGTTCCGTTTTGTGTCAGACAATGACAGCGGCGGCAGAGGATTCACTATCAAGTATTCGGGTAACCTTATTACACTGATACTCACTTTCTATGAATCACATTACAGTACTTATGTATAATGAGACCTAATAAGACCTACTGATACTCACTTTCTATGAATCACATTACAGTACTTATTTATAATGATACGTAATAAGGCCTGTTCAAAAATTATATTGGCATTAAAAGTTGGTTGCATGAAACCTAGCCAATTCTTGTACAGTTAATATCAATAGAGTAATTATTCAACTGTATGGCCAATACAGGTGTTAACGTTTCTTATAACAAATGCAGATTTGTACTAAAAGAGAATTGACGGTTTAATAAAATATGACAAAGCAAAGATAACCTCAACTGCCAAGACAAGTACCGAAGCCTTAATCATTAATGTTTCCGACGATTGGAATCAGTGAAATACACCTATTGTAACATGTAGTTTGCCCTATATTTCAGTGATAAAAACAGACGGTTGTTCTGAGCCGCCTACTTACGATACTAGAGGCTGGACTCAGGCCTCCCGGACAACAGGGCTCTTTGTTAACGGAGATACCATCAAATATGGATGTGTTCAAACCTACAACAGGACAGGGCAATTCCGAGTTTGTAATGGAACCAGTCATACATGGTCTGGAACCCAATCACAATGTCTGGGTAGGTCCATATAAGTTTTGTATACAGGATTCAGTCATTAATGACATAGAACCAACTCACAATGTCCGGATATGGGATGTATGTCCTTAAAATCATGCTGTAATAGAACCAGTCTTCCACGGTCTGGCACTTGATAAAACTCCCTCGATGTGTTCATGAAATTGTAATGCAATGTAACCATTGATGACAACTCCTTATAACAAGGAAGCTTTCTTTCGCACTGAAGCTATAATATTCTTCCCCTGTAAAGACCACGTCGACGTTTTTTCGTCTGATTTTAACATTGGGAATAGTTAGTATATGTTGACAGCATCGCTTTGCCATGGTTTCCTCCACCCAACAGGGTGATACTCAGTCAAATGAATGAAATGACTTTAAGGACATCGAAAACCACAATCAATAAACTGTCCGGTTGCGGTATGGGTTTAGCCACGAATGTATACTCGTGTGAATCATATTGTTTTCGTTTGTACTTGAAATCGCCGGTCTGGCCTAAACGAAACAAATTTTGGTCAAACCATTCCTAGCCGTTTATAAACATCCAGGTGTTCAACAAGTCAACCTTCTCTGACTGAATATTACACTTCGTTTCGTCTTTTCAGGGAGCCATTCGTTTAATCTCGACGTAGAAGGGATGTCTCATTTGTACACGCCTGACTATCCTGAGAAAACCAAAGCTACAGGAAGCTGGAACATCAGCGCTCCGACTGGGAAGTGGATAGAGGTCATGTACCAGAACTGTCAACTAGGAGCTTGGCGCACAGGACTGCGTATTTATGATTCCGGTAGGCACATTATTGTCAAAAACGCTGTTGACTGTTGTTCAATGAAATTACTAGATCACAATATGCGTAGAAGACCACAAAACAAGTAACACTTTACCTTCTTAATAACATAACGTTATAAGTCAGAAATAGTAGACAAGATTTTGCAATAAATATACTATAAGCAATGCACCACATTACACTTTTAGCACACTTCACCTTTATTACTTGTTATATACTATACCACTATAGCACATAAGACGGGACAATAGTAATCGGACTATTTAACAACTGTGCCATTCCAGTTTTCTATTTAAAGGAATATATGACTACAAGAGAACAATTTGTTAATCTACTATCCTTGAGTGGTGGGTGCATTTTGTGCCCTGCAGCTTTCATAGCTACTCGGTACCCATTTTGGTGACGTAAAGTATAGGCCTACATTTTCAACATGTACTTTTTCATGTTGTTACAACTGTAGAGTTACGCTCATTGCGTATGTATGGTTTTCAACATAAACCATGTTTGGTAGGGTAGAATCGGATTTTTTAAAGAAGAAAGATCTTGATTCGCCAATTTGTTCTCAAAAGTTATGAGTCAATATAGTTTATATTTGATACGACAGTAGCGCGATAGTGCTACGAATTAATACGGTAGAGTTACAACATCGTCAAGAATTTGTCATGGCTTACTACGAAATATCTTACGACGTCACTAAAGCGTCAGTACAATTCACCATTATGATTGGCCGAGTGAACCATAAGTTGACAATGAATTACATGAGTATTTAAAATTGACTAGGTACTTAACGCCGTCGTCGTGACATGGGTATCAGCACCGTGGCGATGTCTGGGCTTGCCGTGCGTGTTTTGGCCTCAACGAAAGAGTACGAATCAACAACACGTCGTAACCACATACCACGACATCGCCATGATTCCCACAAGATGCTACTTTATAAATTCCGATTTTGCGTTTTTACATTTACAAAAATCCTACTAACACTTGTCATATAGTTCCAGAACGGCGTTCAACGGTAGATTACAATATGCAACGACTATTAGTATGAGGCGGTTGCGAATGTAAAGCATTGGGCAATAATTCTCTACAGTAACAAAATCGTGTATGTGAAAAAGAACATTATGGTGATTTCCTTCATTCGTTGGTCTGGAATGCCATCATATGAGTAAATAATCTAAAACACGATGCTCACCAAATTCCAATATTGTCTAACATTTATGCTCACTATGAAAATAAGTTGTATGGCAGAGTGAGGTTGAATACAGCCATCAGTCCATATTTCTGTTATCGATTTTAAATAACCAGTTAAACATTTCAAGGGGCTGAATTTTGAAATGATGGATAACAAGAACTGTTGAGGGTGGTTGGGTGGGAGATTCCTGAAAATGTTTCGTGGCGTCGTGTGTTGTCAGCCTAGTTGGAGGTGGTATCTTCTACCTATTCGGTTAGAACGCTGTCAATAAAGTGAAATAACCTTTAGTACTGCGTAAAACCCCACTTAAACAAACAAACTGTTGATCAATTCTTTCTGTTTCAGGTGATTTGCTGGTGGCTAAATACTACGAAAAGAGCTGGTATGAAAGAGTGAGACTGAATATTGACCCACCTTTCATCTTCCGCCTACCAATTAACCAGTTCAGCGTTAACCTCGTCACTGATAATACCGGCATATGCGACATACAGATGAAATGTAAGATAGGATTGTCTCATTTATTGATAACATTTCCTTTGTAAGTTTTAAATAAAAAAAAAACCATGCACAGGCGAATTGTTGTTATCATTTTATTCATGCATGGATATACTTGCCGTCAAGATATACAATGAAAGTTGAGTATTTGTATGTGCTTTCTTTATTATATGACTTGTTTAGCTGCTAACATGGTGATTGATACAATTTATTAAATCGGACTTCGTAGAACATTATTATCAATAAAGAGATTTCACGACTTGTGTTTAGTGTACGACCCACCAGATGATTGCGGAAGCCCTGTCCCAGGCCGACATCAGCGATTGGTCAGTACAGGACATATGCTCGGCCAATCAGTGATTGTGATTTGTGATGAAGGTTTTTACCTCCCTGGTGGGAAAAGCTCTATACCACTTACCTGTGCAGAAGACAGAAAATGGACCCCCCGTGTTCCAAACTGTGATGGTAAGACGTATTTTCGTATTTTCGGATAACAAAAGAAACATAACAAATAGTGGAATTATGAGACTAAGGATGAACTAACAAAATACTGTTGCGTAGTTCTAATGCATCATGAATAAAATGCGCAGTTTTGCGTAAGATCCCCCCTGCTTTACAACATAATAAATCAACTATTTTTCTCATACTTGGTTTACGCCAATAATAGCGTTTGATATACTTTACACGTAAGTCATGATATAAAGGACATATTACAAGAAAATGATACTCGTCTTCAACAAGACCCAAATTGCAAAAATTACACAATCTTTCTTCTTTTATCAGCCGTGTACATCCGTGCCTACCATTTATTGCTAGAAACTAAACATAGCTCCTTTTTTTGTGACTGTATTTCTAATAATTTAGAATATTTATCTAAATGATATCTCCTCAAGTGCTCTAAATAGTTGCAACACATAGTTAGGTTACTATAATATTTGGCTATGAACAGAAAAAAATAGATTTTTATTTGTTTTACTTACGTTCGAAAGTCTTTAAATAAAATAATATATATATATATTTTTAAATTTCCAAGCACCGTGTGGCAAGAACCTGAGTATTACAGAAGGAGTGATTTATTCCCCTAACTTTCCCGATTTCTACCCCATTAACCAGAAATGTGTGTGGAAGATTCAAGGTGCTATAGGAACCATTGTCTCTCTTAATTTTACAATCCTGGACGTTCGAACGGGTTCTATAACGTGTAAGTGGTATTCTATTTAGTTTGGCAGTCCCGGAATGTATAACGTAATCTACAGGTTGTAAGTGATACTCTATCTAAAGTCACAGAGAAAATAATCTCTCTAGGTTGCCAAATCAGGAAATTCTAAATAAGTTCCGCGATAAGTAGGTGGTTTTATCGACTCTTTTACAATTTTGAGTCTAAGACAAAAGAAGGATGCTGCATCGTGGCTCACTGGAAAAAAGGGTTTGTCTACTGTTTCCTCGTCCATGTACTACCATACAAGAACAACCCGGTCTGGTGGCCATACAATTAGGTGGAGGAAAATTGTCGGTGGCTACGTAGATGTAGTTGTCTTTTTCTTCCAAATACCTGCTACGCATCGACGTCGTGTATTTAAAGTGAATACCTTTCAATTCGATGTTTAAGACATATCCAATCAATAGACAAATAACAACCGTTAACAAATATAGGTTCGTTAATATGAAGGCTCACTACTTATTTTATTATATAACTCATCAGTCCAATTGAAGTTCGTACAGCTATCTTTAGCCTGTTTTATTCTACAATCGCAACGTGCTGCTCGCTCTGGACAAAGTAGGGGTTGATCCATGCTTGGCAAAGGTGGAGCTCTTAACAAACTGATAGTTGAAATATTTTGTTGTTGTTTAAATAGTGTTTGTGTCGTTCAGAAAGTGACCGTTAAAAGTATTTTCGTTTTTTGGGATTACACTCTCTGATACTAAACAGATTCTAGTTCAGAAAATTTTGCAGGTTGAGAGCCATGCGGGAATCGAACCCACGACCCTCAGAACCAGGCACAGAATGGCCAGCAGTAAATGCCGACCACCTAGACCACTCAGTCATCCAGCCTTCTTCTACTAAAATAAAAATAAAAATTGGAGTGATTTCACTTTTTACATACCTGGTCGGAATTGAAGAGGGCAGGTTTTATGAACTATTATACGTTATGAAATAGTTTTGTGTCGTTTTCGGTGATGAAACGTTCTGATCCTGATCGGAATCTAGCGCCGACTTCAGTGGTTTAGGTGGCCGGCATTTTCTGCTTGCGATTCGGTGTCGGACTCTGAGGGTCGTGGTTTCGATTCTCGCAAGGCTGCAAACTTTCCTGAACTATAATCTGTTCAGCATCAGAGTGTGTTATCCAAAACGAAAACTATTATACTTCATGTTCACCGTAAAACGCAGACATTTAAAGTGTATAAAGACAAAACTGAGAATGCATATATACAGCATCAGACACTGTCACATACACAAATATACTTTATTATTGATTGTGAAAATGTATTTTGTGTTCTTATTGTTATATATTTTAATAAATATTGTATTTTACTATATTTTTGTTTGTTAAATTGATTGAAGATCGGGATACAGTGAGTGTGATAGATGGCGTTGGGAACTCGCAGAGATACCTAGTGAACCGCTTCTCGGGAGCTTATATGGGCTTTACGCGACTCTCTCAAACAAATCTCGTCTCTATTATTATGGAGATTGGGGAAAATGCACAGAAACTATCAGTGGGCGGCCTCAAAGTGTCCTTCAAAGGTAAACATGTTTGATGTAATAACATTACCGTATTGGCTGTTCATTAAATACAAATTATTTCAAATATTGAAATCTTTGACACGTTATTGTTTGAAACTACACAGCCGCTAACAACTGACTGGGTGGAAATGACCCCACATGATTTGTCCTGAACATCCACTTACTTACACTATACTTTCAATATCATACTTTTTGCATGACACAATGTTTGGTAACTCTTTGAATCTTGACAAAAAGTAAATCAATTTGACTAAATTCAGTGTGTACTAACAAAGTTTTTGAATTGAAATGATTAGATTTCTTCCCACTGAATATTGTGTGTTGTCTTACTCTCAAACAGTATATCGACCCTATGTCTGCTCGCCATTAATTCCAATTGACTTTCTGGAGAGAGCTGAAATTAAGAGTCTACCTGAGAATGACACAGCTTCTGTGAACTACACATGTCAATATCCCTTCTCCGTCATTGGCCGTTCTCTTATCACGTGTAAACCGGATAGACGATGGGATTTCCCTCAACCGACATGCGCAGGTGAGAGTAATACAAAATGACTACTGTAATTATGTACAGAAAAACACCTAAAAGTCTCTAAATTGTTAATAAACAATACCTTTCTAAAATTCGGAATCAAATCATTCTCCCTAACCTTGATTCTTTGACTATAAGGTATTGACTGGCCATCTTGTTGTTCACCTAGGAAGATTTATCCCTCTTTGCTGTTTATAGCGAGTAAGTTTATATCTGATAACATGGTG